>JBBPDB010044136.1:0-7500 GCA_037974465.1 Brachypetersius altus | reverse complement strand
CCTTGTTTAAAACCAAACATTATTGACAGCAGTATGGAGGATCTCATGCGTGTGGGCGTGTGAATATTTATCTTCACACAGAATATTTTTAAACACAAATGCTGGCAAAACTGTGGCGCTGTCCAGCCGTGTGATTAGCGAGTGAGAGAAAGTCCAGAGCTGCGTAATGAGGCTGAGTCAGGGACAGAAACAGCAGGACAAACCCACACACACACAGTTATTAGTGGGGTTTCTGACTTATTCACAGGACTGAATCCATCATTAGGCTTCCGGCTCCTGTGTGTGTGTTGGGATAACAGGGTCTGATTGAAAAGCTTAGAGTTATCAGTGTCTCCACTGCAGGCAAGGGCTCAAAATCAGATACGAACCCACTGTCCTTTTAATCAGGGTTCATAGACATCCACTGACGACCTTCAGTTGAACTTCACCATTCATTAACCGCCCTATAGGGTTTAATTATAAACCTGAGGGACCAATCAGATGCCACAGAGTCCTGGCCTGGAGCTCAGAGTATTTAAAGGTCAACAAAGCAACACGTACATTAATTGCGGTTTCATTGTGGCTGCTCTTCCGCTACCGCATGAATTAACACGTTAGAAATGAGAAGCAGAAGCAGCCCAAACTGAAACGAGTCCGTCCTCTGCTTTTCCTCAGAGACAGACCGACAGACAGAGTGTAATCTGTGAATTCACCACCTCACGCTGGCAAGTGGGGCAGAGAGGACTGACAGAAAAGATGGAAAAGAAGAGGAATGAGTGAGGGAAGGATAATGACATGGGAGACAGAGAGAATGAGAGGGAGAGCGAGAGCGAGAGAGAGAAGACAGAAAGAGAATAAGCGAGAGAGAACGAGAGAGAGAGAAAGAGAGCGAGAGAGAGAGAGGAGATGAGTCAGTGTCCTACATAACCAAGGAGCACATGGTCCCTGCAGTGGGCCGCAGGGCTAAAACAGGAATTTATACACACACACTCACACTCGCACACTCACACACCCAAATATATATATACTTACTGAGCTCGATTTCAGGGAGATGCAAGCTGGTGTCACAAAAAAGACAGATATGGTCCCCTGGGTAACCCCCCCCCCACCCCATCCCCTCGACTGATGACGTGCACCAAGCGAAGCTATCAGCCTCTCTATGAAACCAGTTCACCTACATTAATGCTGGAGAAACTCAGCTGCGGGTGACAAATTAAAGGAAACACCTGAATAAATTAGGAGCACAACAAAAGCAGGTAGTTACAGACATCCTGTTCCTATCAAACAATTAACAGCCTATCCTGCTTCAGGTTGCGTATAAAAATGCTGAACAGGTCCAGAAAGTCCTGATTTTGGATAAAGATGATAAGAAGGAAGATCAAACTAGGGTTGATGGGCATCTGAGACTTTCCTGGATCAACCTGAGTTTTGGTTGCCATCCAAGAACAGAATGTCCTAGAAGCAAGTTCAAATGCTCACCTTTCTAACGAAGTTCACACTCTTCTTTTGATCTAAAGGAATTGCTTGTCTACAAAGATTTGAGTTCAGTTACAGTTATGGTTACAGTTACAGTTATGGCAATTGGTGGAGACACGTAGAGCGACGTACATCAGTGTTTTAAGTGGTCCACATCTGTTCTTCATACCTGTAAAGCTAGACTCAGCACCATCAGTGTAGGGTCTGTTTGCAGAGGAGCACTACTGCTGGCATATTTTGATTTAGGTCAGGAAATGAACTACACCAAAATGAAGAACTGATGGAGGATCCACCTTAAACCCTCCCCTTAACTGATATTATTAAAAAAAAATTCAGGCAAATTTACAGGGCTAAGAGAGTCACCCTAGATCTAGGGCGATTTTTGAAAAACCTTTCACACAGATGTGTGTGGGTAGCGGGTAAAAATGTGATAAATTGTTGTCATACAGCAAAAAAAATCCTTATATGGAAGTTCCCTCGTTTTGCATTGACAACATCAAATGTCACGTGAGCTTTGTTTGGGGTTCCTATGTCACGTAGAGCCAAAGTTATTTTAATTTAAGAAGTATGTACTAATAACAACCGTTTCATAAACAGCATCACATACAAATGCTAATAATGAACAATAATGCTCAAATGTATTTTGTTTTAGGTCTTAGAAACAAAAAAACAAAAAAATGATCTTCGAACCCAGGAGAACTTTCAGGATAGTCTCTGCCCACGAGAGGGAGGGGGTCTGGAGAATGGCCAAGCAGCAGCACGCCAAGAAACACCGGTTTTAGACTGATTTTTACCATTTTCATTTGCTGAAGACAGAGTTCTATGTGTTGGAAAAAAGCTGCGAAAGTTTTTTGAAAGTTTAAGAACCTCCACACAGGTAAAGGTTCTTAAAAGAATTCTCAAATTAAAAAGAAATTACATTATGTGAAGTGTCTTTATAATCCAAAAGGTTATTCACATGAGCACATCTTCACAAAAATATTTAGATTAGATATCCAAAATGTACCTTTATGTTATTGCTTAAAGAATGCTTTGTGATGCCTGTGACCTGGAGGAGCGTGTTTTATTGGAGCTTCAGGCATGCAGACTGCTGAACTGACCAGCGTGTGAACAGCAACAGTGACTGGGTTCAGGTGTGTGTGAAGGTTATCAGTAAACAGGGCTGAGGTTTTTGGTGAAAGAAATACTTTCGGTGAGTGAGATGCTCCTGCATTAGTGCAATATAGATGAGTTGCTTTTTCTCAGGTGACTATGAAGCTCAGTGCAGGATGTGGAGGATGTGGTAAGGCAAGACCAGTGAGTCTACAACTACAAAGACAGGGGGATTATGGAGGGCTGCAGAGCAAAAGCCCCTCATTAAAATTCTACTGACCATTAGGCACTGGTCTTCAGCAACATAAGGCACTTTTCCACGAGTGTAAAGGAACCATGCTGTATCACACCGTACTGCGATTGCTCAGAAGTAGCACACTTTGATTTTCTGGTGTATCTCAGTCTGGTAACGGTGTTTCTGACACATTAGAAGCGCAATTCTCTCCCACTCAGTGAATGTCAAACCGGTGGTTATGTTATTGTAGTCTATTTTTTTCACAGCATTGTTTAACCATGCGAAGAAAACATAATAATTTAACTTGTTAGTGATGTCCAGGTACAGTTTTGTGTTTCTCACAATGCTAGCAAACTTCCACTAAAAGCTATCTTCAACAAATACAAAGTAGTGCTTGTACTTTGTCAGCTTCCCAGTTCTTAGTTTTGCTTAGTTGACGGCAATATTTTTTTTATCGTGTGATAAGAATCTCGCGCCGTTAACACGAGTTATATACGGATTTGAAAAAAATGCCTAAACAGCCTATTTTATAGTGTAAACCATAAATATGCCCCCAAATATGCTTCAAGAACACTTTAATTTAATTTTAAACCCTTAAAATGTAAAGGTAAACCCGTATTCACCTCTTTTAATTTAAATTCCCCAACGAGATATGCAACTTGGAAGATTGCATGTATTGGGAAACCACAGCAAGGTGGTTCCCTTGTGTGAAAACATCCAGAAAAAGTATATTTATTGCCACGAAAAAAGCAAAAATAAAAAGCACATGATATTTGCAGTTTCCACTTTATTGTGGGGATTTCCACGTAAAACTGTGAGTTTTCTCCCTATATATCAGTGGCGGTTTCTATGCTTCACCAAGAAAAATAATACAAAAAAGACTTCATAACTATCACCTTTTTTTGGTTTTTGGTTATCAAGGCGATCAGCACCTGAATGGAATGAGCCTCTGCTGCTCAGCACCGCGCCCAAACATAAACAACCAGCACGAGGAATAGAGGACATGGCGGACGAAGCCCGGACGTCATAGCTTTTTTCATGGCAATCTATAATTTTTCATGCGTTTTTGTGCTAAATTGTTAAGAAAAATATAATTTTGTATAATTAATTTTGTAACAAATATTAAACTAATTTTGTAACATAAATATGAACACTACATTTCCACATAAAATATAATTACAGTACAGTCTATACAGTGGTATTTTACATTCTAGCACTGCGGGAGACAGCAGTTCACTGTACATTGTACAGTATGAAAATGGGTTTACTGTTTCATTTTCTTTAACGTGAATGTATTAAGCTTAAAAAGAAATTAAAGTATTTTGGGAGTATATTTTGGGGGTATATTTAGGGTTTACACTAGTGGTGGGCCGTTATCGGCGTTAACGTGCTGCGCTAACGTGAGACTCTTATTGGGCGATAAAAAAAATCTAATCTATTAATCTATCACAAAGTTAATCTATTCACAAAGTTGGGTTGGGAGCTGGGTCTATACTGTGCAAGCTATGATGACTTTCAACTTGATATTTAAGCGCGGACGTATACCTAGTCGAATTGCACTGTAGGGGGCGAGAACGAGTCTTCGAACCTGTGTGTATGCCTACTGTGAAACAGGGGCGTCACTAGGACAGAAAGACAAGGGGGGCTTAGCCCCTATTGTTGTAGGAAGGACTTTTAGGAAGGAAACTTTTCACCAAACCTTTCCTTTCCTTAAGGAAACAAGTAAAGTTAAGCAGTGAACAGTTATGGACACTCATAATATTGTTCTGTTGAACTGAGTACAAACGGCGCTACCAGAGAAATATTACTGAACGGGCTCTGGCTGCTACTCACTAACAAGCAGCGCCGTGTAGCTTCGCCTGGGTCCTAATGCCCGCCTGCTACCTACAGCAGTGTCAACAGCCAGGACAGCATTTTAATTCAGTAATGATAGCTACACTTTTTATTTTTCATTTCATTGTCTTGTCTATATTTGTAAAGTGCGTATCTGCGCTCAGTGATATCTTGTATGAAATGTTCGATATATAATTTAAAAATAGTAGAATAATGATTATATATTTAGGGTGGCTTGGGATCATTTTGTAGCTTAGGCTCATGCTGTGAAATTACCACATCAAACGTGACGTGCTAAAATGGATGCAGCTATGAAGCCGCCAGGTTTGCTTCAGGGTAAATTTATTTTTAAGATGCTTCCCAATGGAAACCTCGACAAGACTAAGGTTGTTTTCACCTTGTGCAATGCGGAATTAGTTTACTGTAGGAGTTGAGAAACCCGTTCTCAAAGACTTACTTTTAGTCATTATCTGACTTCAAATGAGCCATTTTAATCAAGATTAATCTAGATTAATTCCAAGATTAATCTAGATTAAAAAAATTAATCTATGCCCACCACTAGTTTACACTATAAAAATAGGCATTTTAGGCATTTTTTTTATCACATCACAAATTTGCAGTTGTTCACTATATGCTGGTGGTTTACTGTATATGTTTGTTTTTTTCCACAGACAACTTGGGTGTGGGTAACTTTATCTTTAATAGAAAAACATTTGTTCAGCACAGTTACTTGTGCCAGTGGAAAATCACCATCACCATCATCAAAACGCGACCATTAGTTTAAAAAATCAGATGCAGGAGCGTGTAGCATTGACGCTCTTCTGTAGGATCGTGGTGGCTCTACTGAGACATCTTACTGAGAAACTAAGGCTGTTCATTACTTTAACTTCTCACCTGTCTATTTGTATACATTGTGGATTGATGAATGCAACTTACTGTAGTTATTTCTACTTTAAAAACAGCCTTGAGCACACTCTGGGCTATGATAGGTCTGGGAAAATAGAACCAACAGCCTTCAAATGGTATGCTGAAAAGTGACTAATATATTTAACCTGAATAAATACATCATAAGTACAAGTCGTCAAAATCAGAATGTATTTATTTTTTTCTCACAGCGAGAAGGTCCAACAGTCTAATGACATGCACTTCAGGTGAACTGGGGATGCTCTGTAGCATAAGCCTCTCTCACCAGAAGACTTCACCGTGTTCTTCGATGAGAAGAATGATGACACTAGTAGATCCTTCCCGCCAATCATCAAGTTGCCTGTCAGCCTGGTCACACCAATTCTGAAGAACCTCACGCTGGTCTCCTCAACAACAACAGACCATTATCTCTTCTCTCCTTCCTTTCTAACGTCCTGGAACATGATGTTTATAACCAACGCAACATCTTTCTTTCTCAAAACAGGCTTCAGGGCCCTCACCTGTTCTGGTTCAAGACTGCGCACTCTACTGAAACTACAATACTAGCCGTCTCAGAAGAACTTAATGCAGCCAACCTGTCTTCTGTTCAGATTCCGACTTTTCTGCAAACTTGGACACAGTTAACCATCATATTCTCTTGGGTACTCTCTACAGCCTTGGTATATCGGGCACAGCCGGGCAATGGTTTGCTTCCTACCTTGATGACCGGAGGTACCATGTAGCATGGCATGGTTCCCGGTCTACCCAGTGAAGATCATCCACTGGTGTTCCACAGGGCTTGGTCCTTGGACCACTTCTTTTTTCTCTACATACTGGTTTTCTTGGGAATGTAATACCATCACGTGGCTTTTCCCACCACTTTAATGCAGATGACACTCAACTTACTTCCCCTCTTGTGATAATCAGGCCTCGACCCGCATCTTAGACTGTCTAGCTGACATCTCCTCCCTGTCTAGCCCACTACCTAAAAAATTGAGCTTCTTTTCTTCAAAGGGATTCCATCACTAAGCCACAACCTCACAGTTTCTTTTGAGATTCTGTTATTATCCGCTCAAAGTTAGTATGAAATCTTGATGTCATGCTAGACGAAGAACTGTCATTCTTGCCACACATTGACCACCTCTCCAGGTAACGCAGATACCTTCTTTACAACATTAGAGGAATCCAACCTTTCTCATCACCGAAGCTGCAAAGTTACTTGTCCAGTTTCTGGTCATCTCTAAACTGGACTATTGCAACTCTCTACTGGCTGCACTTCCACTGATGGTAAGGAGACCACTTCAGCTAATTCAGGTTGCAGCTGTGAGGTTAGTCTTCATTGGTTGCTCGCATTAAGTTCAAAACCTTTACACTTGCCCTCAAGACCAAGAACAGATTTGCACCTTCTTACTTTTCAACACTGATTAAGCAGCATGTCACTTCTCATCCTCTTAGAGCTTCAAGCTATGCTTGTCTTGAACCTCCATTGGTCGATAGAAGTGGAAGACATGCATCAAGACTCTTTTCAGTCTTGGCCCTGCAGTGGTGGAACGAACTCCCTCTTGCAATCAGATCTGCGGAGTCCCTCGCTGTCCTCAAGCATTGTCTGATGACCCACCTCTTCAAGGAACACCTTGGTGACTAATCAGTCCTCTTGTTCGTCTCTTATACATCATTTTCTTTATATTAAAAAAATGTGTGAACTGAGAACACTCTCGCTCCCTACCCACAAATGGGAAAGGGATTTACTCATCAATCCTGGAAGCAAATTTGCTTAAACACCTTTAAAATGACTAAAAATCCGGCTTATACAGTATAAAATTTTACATAGGACATATTACACAGGACAAAGGTTGTTCCAGATGGGTATCAGAAACACTAACATATGTCATGGCTGGCATGCTGGAGCTGTGCCAGGCTTGGGTTTTTTCTGTTCTTGGGTTCTGTTTGTGTTCTGTATGCCCTGATGCCAGCGTTTGCTG
>JBBPDB010044115.1:0-11246 GCA_037974465.1 Brachypetersius altus | reverse complement strand
CACGTAGCGGAGGGGGCGGGACTTTCAACGTGTTTTCGAGTTGGATAGTGGTGGCAAACAGTGAAATACAAGCCCAAGCGGAGGCGGCTGGTTCGTATAAATGTAAGTAACGTTAATAAAATTGTTTTACTGATGTACACGGCTCTAAAACCGGCAGATATTTTGCCGTCTGGAGAATCCCAAGCAAATGTTAGTCCGTCACTTCCGCTAAGAGCAAAACGTTAGTGTTCCGTTTAGGACAGCACTGACCGACAGCAGTGCGCACTACAGAAGGCAGTGCGGAGTGCGCACTACGCACTAAATCTCAGTGCACTGACGGTAGTGCGCGATTTTGGACACACTCTGTAATTTACCTTTCTAGGACAAGATTGTTTGGTGTTTTATATCGATTGTTTTCTTCCCTTCCAAAGCGGAAGATGTAGAGGACACTATTGAAGCCCAGGAGATTATTGAGGGCAGTGGAGATCATGCAGAGGAGCTTGATGACTTGACCAGAGAAGGTGAGAAATCTTGCTTTTTGTGTTGGGGGAAGGCCCAGGCTTTAAAGAATAGTTGTATGCGGATGACTGAACCGTTTTTTTTTTCTTGTCATTTTTAGCTCTTTTTTAACTCTTTAAAATTTCTTCTCCTGACCAGTCTTACATCAAAGTAAAATTAAAATGAAAAATAATCAGCTTTGTTGCAATTAGACTTGGACATGTGTGCCTTTTGGGGAAAATCTTTGGGTAGTTACCTTTTATGCTTGTTAATATTTCTGTTCTTTTAAATGTGTTCAGCAGCATTTAAATACATTCATGTGTGTTACAATTTAATATCACTGTTAGATATTTTTTTGTTTTCTGAATGGCATGCTTTGCCTTCAGGGGAGATGAGTATGGAAGAGCTTCTGGAGAAGTACAGAGGAGCTTATGCATCTGACTTTGAGGAGCCCTCAGCATCCCCAGAGGAGTCCGAGGAGTCCGAGGGCACTGAAGAGGAGGAGGAGGAAGAGACAGAAGGAGATGAAAGTGGAGATGACAGTGGTACCTCCTCAGGTAGTTAAATGTGTAATACACAAAGTGTAATTCATACGTTCATTTGAAAAAGAAAGCTCTAAATATAATGCAGTTAAACAACTTCTCTGTAAATACTGAGTGGTACGGTTATCAGATACAGTAATCCCCGGCTTTTCATGGGGTTACGTTCCAAGAGCAGCAAAACCATGTTGTGTTTTGGGGTAAAAATGTCTAAAATGCTAATTTTTAAAAGTGAAAGTGACCATTTGTCATACGTGAACACACCACAGCACACAGTGTGAACAGCACGAAATTCTTCCTCTGCATTAAACCCATTCACCAAGTGAAGCAGGTGGCAGCAGGAACACGGCGCCGGGGGAGCAGTGTGTGGGACGGTACCTTGCTCAGGGTACCTCAGCGGTGCCTAGCGGTCTTGGGGATCCAACCCGGACTTTCTGGTCACAGGGCGGATTCCTTAACCACTAGGCCACCAGCTGCCCACACTTTGAGTGTAAAGCCTAAATATGCCCACAAACATTTCATTTTAAACTCAGTTTAATACATTACCCTTAGCGAAATTGTAAGGATAAACCTATGTCCGTACTGTACAGTTTACACTGAATTCCTGCAGTACTAAATATGCTCCCTTTCACTTTCACTTTGCTATAAATTGTAAATACCGATATTACAGCTGTATCGACTGTACTGCAGGACTATTCAACTTCAATAGCAAGTGGGCCGAATATGGCCCAATTTTACCAAGGCCAGTCCAGCACTGTGTCAAAAATAGCTTTTTAAAGCCGTCCAGTTCTAAACAAGAACTTCGACCGGTAAAATCGTTAGAGTGGATACATCACTGAGCTAAAACTACAAAGATTTTCCCCTCACTGTGTGTGTGTGACCGGATTCTCTTTCGTTACTGCCAGCCCTGCTCTGCTTTAACACACACATTTTCTGACAAATCCCGCCTCTTTCGGCTGTGTTTGGCTAATAATACGGCAATTTCTGTGCTCGGATTGGCTAATTTTACACAACACAGCGGATAACCAATCTTGGCGGAAGTAGCGGAGGACTACCAGCCAATCATGATCCAAAACCCATGATTTTATTATATCACACACCGATTTACTGGCAGTCTTGCGGGCCATAAAAATTTTCAAAAGGGCCGGATCCAGCCCGCAGGATACGAGTTGAATAGGCCTGGGTTAGTGTATATATTTTGGCCACAAGTGCAATTTTTGGATACGCAGTTTGTATAGATCTATCCTCACAGTGCCACCTGCAGCACTTGGTAGTAATCCTCCTTCTTTTGTTGTTTAATGGTCGTTGGCAAACCATTTTTAGGGGTAAATTTTAAAGATGTGACTTGCAAAATTTGATTTTTTATAATTTTATGAAAACATTAAAACTCTACTTAATACCGTATAGATGCCATGAAGACACATACTTTATGCATTACACTCACAGCTTCGTTACTAGCATACAGAGCAACATAAATAGAACAAAATCATTAACAAAAATTATGATTTAGAAGTACATTTTTAAATGTATCTTAGATGTATGTACACAAAAAAATATTCCACTTAATTTTGGAGCATTTATATTGTTCTATATTGTTCAGAGTTAGTTGCACTCATCTCTAAACAAGAGAAAACTCCAACATAAAAAGTAAAGAGGAATTTCTATGATTTAATTGTCCAAAATAAGAAGCTAAACCTTTTTGTGGACAAAGTGTGTCTCTCACAGATGTGGGAGGAGTATGGGATGGCATAAATGCCTACATACTCAACTAATATCTCAAATATTTTGAAACATGACTAGTCTCAAATTGCCAGAATGTCATATATACTAAATCTAAAAAAAAAGCCTTATTACTAAAGAATCTTCACTGTCAAGAGAGCCAAACACAATTTTGTTGAAGTCTTTGCTTTGTGGCAAGAAAGATTTCAGTTTTGCTCAGAATCTGACTTAAAACTTGCCACCCAGGCACTTTAATTATTTAACTCCTGCAGTGTTGACAGTGTGTGAATGCTTCATCTTCCATTACATTAAAGAGAATTATTAAAATCATCAAAACAAGAGAAATCATAAAAAAGTAAACAGAAGCATAAGAGAGGGTTTTGTGCCTTGAGGGTCTCCTGTGGTTTTGGGAGGTCCAGGCAGATCAGGCGATCTATTTATCAGAATCCAAAGTAAAGGCTACAAGCACAGCCTCCAGTGTGAGGACCCCCCCACCCAAGCTGAAAAACACATATGAGGATTCTCTCAACACACTTTTCTTTCTTCCATTAACACCCACCTAACCTCACTATCTTCACACTTTCATGTTCACTACAAAGTACACTGTGGGTCCCACACCCTGTGTGCATCTTTCAGCTCATCACAGCCAGACACAAACAGAATAAGTGCTGTATTCTCTGCAGTAGACAGACACACACACACACATTTGCACAAAGCGGCACCCACAGTACCATAAAACCATCTTTCAAAATAACCCAAGCGTTAGCCTCGAGGTAAACACTTCCAGCATCTCAAAACCCCAAGCCTCTTTTATACAGAGGGTTCAATATAACTTCTTTTTCACTCATACGTATTAAAAAAATAGGGCTCATGACTGCCCTGCTTTAGTGACCATCCCCCATGTTCTTCAGGATACAAAATAAATGAGCCTTACTCATTTAAATAGTTTGAAGTTTTGCTCATTTCTTTTTTAACTGTGCCGTCAAGTCTCCAATTTCAGCTGTCACAGATGACTCATGGGTGCCATGCCCCCACACACTGAGGTCACTTTCAGTCACGTGCAGTTGGTTCCTTTAGTTTTTTTTTAATTGTCCCCACTTGTCTTTCATTTATACTTCTTACTTAACACCAGGGAGAATGTGGTCCGAGCGACTTTCATTCCCTACCTACAGGGGGGCAATCTCCCTTAGGGTTAAGGGTCTTACTCAGGGACCCAGTGGTGGTATGCTGAAGGTAGGATTCGAACCCATGGTCCAGAGGCAAGTATCCTACCCACTGAGCCATCTCCAGCCTAGCTGGACCCTCTAGTTAAATATCTAGCTCATGCTCTAGACTGGCGAAGAACCATTAATGCATGTGGATAATTCCTCTCAGTAGTTGTACAGAGTAATTGCTATCCTATGAGTTATATTTAGAAAATAAAAAGTATCAAAAAGTCCCCCTGCATGTGTATCCTTGTCACTGAGAAGTGGGGCTGCTGGAGGTCTAGTGGTTAGGGAGTTGCCCCTGCGATTAGAAGGTTGTGATTCAAATCCCAGGACTGCTATTGGAATCTCTGAGGTACTCTTGAGCAAGGTACCATCCCCTCCTGGCTGCCCGCTGCTTCACTTGGTGAATGGGTTAAATGTAGAAAAAGAATTTTGTGCCATTCATGCTGTGTGCTGTGGTGTGTTCACGTATGACAAAAACAATAAAAGAGAACTGGGATCTGGCTCTGGTACTTCAGAGTTAGTTGCATCTCTAAACAAGAGAAACCTCCAACATAAAAAGTAAAGAGAATTTTCTATGATTTAATTGGCCAAAATAAAATCTCATTAACAAGCAAATGGAGATCATTACAGTAACAGAAGACCCTGAAATGCTAATGTTACTTAAAATGCAAATTAAGAAGACTCTAGCATTAAACAAAGCCAACTCAAACCCTACACCTGTCTGTTTCGACAAACAAAAAAGGGGTTCAATGAGATATAAAGATACACTTAATTAAAAATGGCAAATTTAAAGGAGGGACAAAAACAGATTCACTATCTGAAATTTGGGCCTAATTTAAAAAATTCTCCTGGGGCCATACCACATGACTCCACTAGTAAAGACTTAGTTTACCTATTCTTTTGTGATGTCCATGCAGTTCTATTAAACACTCAGACATTTATACAAAAGCGCAGCTAGTTTAAAGCTGATTTATACTTCTAACATGTACGTACAGTCATTTACACAGGTGTCCTTCAACTTAAACATAATATGAACGTAAGCACTAAGGGGGAGTTTCCATACCACAGAAACCTAAGGAAAGTGTAATATTTATCCTCCCTCACTGTTCGTGTAATTTTGAAGTCATATAAATATTGGTGAGATCACTCAATGTCTGCTAATCAGTTCTTAAATTTCTGATTTCTAGCTAAAAATAAATCCATTTTAAAAAATCAGTCATCAAATTTTCTAAAAAGTTATCAAACCAGAATGTCATTCAAGATTAATTCAGGACTGGTGCACCATTATCAGGTGACCCTCTTGACTTTACAGTTCTGTGACATTTTGGTATCTCAGGGTAGATTTGCTAAAAACAGGTTGCTTCCCATTTCTGATTTAGCACTATCTGTACTTTTAATCTCAAACCCAATATTCAATTCAATTTTATTTATGTAGTGCTTTTACAACCAAAATGGTCAAAAAGCAGCTTTATAGATTCCAGGTCAGAGCCCGTAGTGAGCCAGCCAAAGGCAACAGAGGCAAGGAAAAACTCACTGAGTGGGTACTTGTTCCTGACACATGCATAAAGCCACCAGTCATTGTCTACAGTCTGCTCTACCCAACCCAGCACACTGGCAGCCAATAAAGCCATCAATTTTACACCATTGTCTTTGCTGATGCCAGTATGGAAGCTGGTATTTGTCATATTCGTATCATTTGCATTCCTGGCAGTCCTTATTTCAAGATAGGACCACACAGCAGGCCTAATGCATCAGTCCTGTTGCCTTGCGCTAGATTACAGCTCTCCACTAACACAATGAGCAGCAGTGGCAGGCTAATGGACAGCAGGGCAGGTTCTTTATGTGGGGATCCATCAAAGTCGTTTTTGTAAATAAACCACCGCAGACGAGCTCAGCTGCAGAGACTGTGGGAAGCGATGGGATGTATACTGAGCCAATATAAGCAAACAGGGGGAGTGATCAAAGAGGGGGAATCACCAAGGGTGTATCTCTAAAGCGTTTGGTGATCAATGATGCAGGGTAAAACCTCTTGCAGACTGGGTAAGTGAGGGATAGCAGGTTCGAGAAGGAAGGAAGAAAGAAGCCCACTGCTCTATATTACACAGCCTGGGTTTTTTTTGTCGGCCTGCTATTTATTTATTTATTTTTTGCACAGCAGGAGGCATACGTAATCTTTTAATGCAAAGAATAAAAAGCCCTTTTACTCCAAACAACACACACTGGATTTCCCCATAAATAAACAGGTTTTTACATTTTTAGACGTAGCGTGACTTTTCATAATGTCCCCTAGCAGACAGACAGACAGGCCTCTCCATTTTTTTTACAGAGTCACTCATTAAATAAATGCCATCTGGTATCTGGGTCAAAAGGCAAGGCATGAACACCCGAGTGCAACTAACTCAAACAACAAAACCAATAAATTCTCTCTGAGCCAATTTTTGCACTAAGAAAACAATGTCAGTTGAGTAGTTCGTCGAGTCTTCAGTGAACAATTCTTAAAGCATCGGCTACCTGAGGCTAGATTACTGCTCCTTTTCAGTCGAGTGGGGTTGTTTTCAATGAAACTAGTACAAGCTCGAACCCATTCAGATCATGGTGTGGGACAGGGTGAGTGTGGCAGACTTACGTGGGTTTCTCATTGGTGATGAGCACTTTGACCTTGTTTAGAGCCTTTTTGGCACCAGTGGGCTGGACAGCAGCAGGCTTGCTGTGTGCAGGACTAGAGTGGGGGCTAGCAATGTACACCTTTTTGCCACCACTACCCGGGGGTTTTGAGGGGGAAAAGTCAGTGATGAAGACGATTCCCTCACTGGTCAGCACTATCAAAACAAGGGAATAAAAAAGGAAAGGATGAGAAAGACAATAAAGTCAGCTTAGTCACATACTAGCAAAATCATTTAGAAGCATCCCCCATCAAAGAATCATTAATCATTAATACATTTCATTTTTTTATATTGAAATGTCTCTAAAATAGGGCTGTCAAGGTTAACAGGTTAATAATGTTTTACCACTATAATGTATTATGGATAAGATGTGGGTCATTTTTTCATCCTTTAAGCCATGCTGAATCTATGTATTTTAATAATATACACCTTTAAAATGGCTTTCAAATCAATACTTTGAACAGACCATGCTAGGCATTGCTCATGAAGACATTGTTGTTGTTCTCAACGAACGTTAGTAACTAAATTCTCATGATTAAAGTTACGAATAAAAAAAATAACAATGCAATAAAGATCATAATAGTTTCAGGTGATCTTGAGTAAATACTGTATGATGAATGTAACAATAGTAATTGTTCAAAATGACATAGAATAAAATATTTCTATTTTAACTTACTTCAAAATTTGCTATGATTTTTTCCTAGTCCTGTCAACATACCATTTGATTCTGATATGAACAAAACGCGCTCCACTATTTGTATTTCACTGTACGGCCACTATACACAAAATAATTTGATCCAGATGGAACATATTTATATGGAGTCTCTACACTCACATGCCAGATTGGAGGGGTCAAAAGGGTCAAAAGAAAAGGAAAGGATGTTCTCAGCATAGCTCTTCTTCCACAGCTTGGTCCCTGTATCTCCGTTCCACAGAACTATATAGTTGGGAGGGTGCACAGCTAAAAGCAGGTCACGCGATGCATCTTGATTCCACAGCCAATCCATGTCTGGTAAGGAATGAAGGCAACAAAACCAAAAGAACATACATCAAGAAATGGTTCACATACTCATGACATAACAGAGATATTGACAGAAATTTCTAATTCCCTACATCGTGGAAAAAGCGTGGAGACAGAAATATAGTCAAATGGGTTTGTTTCTTAATTGCATGAATATTGTCTAGGGAAAGAGGGCCTAAAATCTCACCCTGGATCGGTTTGGAGTGCTCCTGGATCTCGCAGTGAGGCGTGCCACTCACCACATCCCACACAATGATCCGGCCCGCAGCGTCGGCCGAGGCCAGCCTTAGGGAGTAGGGAGAACCGAGGCTGTGATGGTAGTTCTCTCTGCACCATTTCACCTGCAGAAGGGAGAACACAAAGATGGTATGAGAAGCATAAATGTCAAAATTCATTGAAACCAATGGAGCAGCACACTCTGAAAGAATCAAAGTGACTATAAGCCAGAATCCAAAAACAGACATAACTGGACTATAAGTTTGAATAATGCCCTGAACTGCAGCTATGTGCCGTCTGGCATGTGCTACACTTTGACCATTCTCCTCATTTGTCTGTTCATTTACAATGGGGTTGCCGCTGAGAAATGAGCTGGTGTTGCAGCAGTGCAGTTTACAAGATTAACGTGTGCGGCAGGGTGAGAAATAAGTAGCAGGAGGAGTGGGGCGCTGTTGCTGATAAATGCAGTGTTGTTTATGGACCATTACTCGTGAGTCGAGCACTCAGCCACTGGTCACACGCAAACCGCCTCCACATCATGGCATTGCTGATGAAGTGCAGCCACTGCCTCCCATCCCAACACGCTGCTCAAAAATACGCAGATACTTTGGAGGCTATTACCACACCACCTACTGTCCATTTTCAAATAATTATGCCAACATTACTTGCCTAAAATTTAAAATAAAAGCACAAGTACAAAGTGCAGAAAAATGCAGCTAAGCATACAGAGCATACAGGCTTGGACAAAGGCTTCTTCCTCTCTAACTGAAAAATATGCAAAAGCATGCAAAACTTTTTTGAAACTCTTGGTTAAACAGATTTTTTTTTCTGTGGAAAAAAGTAGCATCCTCCACAGTAAACATACTTCTGAACACTTCAGTGCCTTACTGTTTAATTAAACATTAAAATAACATTAAATGTGTTATTTTAATCAAAATTAAAGCACCTTTAATATTTAATGCTTTTATTCTTGTTCAATTGTTTTGTTCAAACGTAGAAAATGTGCACTGCAGTTTGCAGGAAAATAGCTTTTAGTAGTGGTTGATTTGTTTGAAGTAAATAGGGATCTGTATGTCATTAAAAAACAGCCAACAAAATTTTACAATTTCAGATTGTACTGGCTACTGAATTTTAACTGGCTATTGGCCAACCATGACATCACAAGATGTTTGCATAGGCATTTTCTGAAATACTGTGTTAGCTAACATTAACTGTAATGCCTCCTATGGACAAAGTTTGAAAGTTTGAAAGAAGGTAAGAATGCGGTAATGTGAAATTTCGTTCAGTTTGAACATACTACAAAAATATTGGCACAGGAATTTTAATTGGCTCTTGATGGCCATTCTTAAAGCTAAATGTAACTTTAGTACAGGTGTCCACAAAAGAGTTGGTAATGAGATGGGATTATGCGCCTCATAGAGGCCAACTTGCCATTTAATCATATTTTATTAATAGCAGAAGTATTGTCTAAAATGTAGCCCACTTGCCGCTAGCACAAAGAGATATACATCTTTTTATTTTTCCTGTCTAAAGTACATATATTATCAGCCTAAAAAAACAACAAACACCTTCTTTCTGGCTTTTTGTCTCAAAATTGTGTCTTTACCAGCTTATACAACAGAATAGGACAGATTGTTAACTAGAATAAAGGCAAATTGCAAAATAGGAATGTTCAATACAGCACTTTCAGTGGACAGTGAATTACTGAAAACTAGTGGGGCGGGGTTCACACAATTAAAAAAAAATCTAATTCATTACATGTTCTCTGATTATTTAATCTAAATAAATTTGCCCACATTTATGCCATTAAAGTCTTTTTTTGCCAATTATTCATTTTGGCAAATAAGTAAATGAATAATCAACATCGTCTCTTTTATTTAATAATTGTATAATAAATAACATAATTGATAAATAACTATTTCTCAACTGTTCATGTGCAGTAATGGTCACAGCAATCAAAAATATGACCAAATATCATGAGGGAAAACAAATTTTCAGCAAGAACAATGATAGAACCAAGTCCACCGACAAGATGCAGTTTAAGACAATGTACATACAAGCACATGTTTTCTGATTAATTATGCTGACCTGTCAAAAAAGTCCACCTTGAAGATTATGTAGTTCATACAGTCAGTTTAGCACTAATAATGCTGAGAAATAGACAAATACTATACATAATCCGAAAAAAAATATTTTATTGAAATGAGATAAGCCTCGATAGATCGATAGATCGATAGATAGATAGATCGATCGATCTTGTGTAAAGGCAGTTTATACAGTCAGGTGCCAAATGCTACTGTAAAGCAGGATGTTCTAACAATTTATGCTCCATTGACTAAAAATGCTACAGCAGCACAAATCGACAAGACTCTATCGAGTCATGCCACCCTGTGGAAAAATGCTCCCTTGAAGCTTATCCAGCCACCACTGCCCCAACGTAGCATAGATTTACGGGTGTGGCACTGAATCCCAAGTCTGTGGAACTACACATGTGCAGAAAGGCATGGTAGCACATCTTGAGGAGTAGCATGCTTTGACAGAACAACGGACCGGGTTAAAGTCACGTCGTATGATTAATCAGCGTTTATTTTTTTAACCCGTTATTTTTTCTATGATTAGTTGATCAAAATTAACATGTTAATTCGACATCTCTACTGAAAGCAAGTAGAGCAGAGTACAGAGTAAATACAGAGAGTCCATATCCACAACAATCCACCCTGAAGTTATCAGGTCCATGATTCATCCTTCCCCTGAAGTATAAATGTTTAACATTGCTTGAGGTAAGTAACAGAGTTTCAGAAGAATTTAAAAACACACCTTGACAACATTGGCTTTGTGCCTCTCCAGGACCTGAATAGTCTGAGCAGTCTTTGGATCAATAATAAGAATGCTGGAGTGGCATCCCTGGGCGATCAAGCCTTGCCAGCCCCTGAGGAGAAAAGTGTGAGGGGGTTAAACCATGAGTGAGAAGACGGATAACACATGCAAGATATCCACTCTATTCTGAATTTCCAAGTACATACATGATTTATAAACAGAGATGCCTGTTAGGAAAGATAGCCATCCATATGCATCACTGTGAAACTGATACTCATGTCAGGTACAATCAGCTCTGAGTCATGACTTACAGTACTAGAGGGTCCTGAAAAAACACTGACATTTAAGGTGACCCTAAGCTATTCAGATATTCATCAGCTGATATGTAAAGGCAAACTGAATTGTGATATTTATGTAGATGAACCAAAAGGAAAAAAAACTAGTGGTGGGCATAGATTCTTTTCTTTTAATCTAGATTAATCTCACTGTAATCTTGGAATTCATAAAGATTAATCTAGATTAAAATGGCTCATTTGAATTCTGCCGAAGGCATTCAGAATATGTGTGCTACCCAAATAATGAC
>JBBPDB010044104.1:0-11246 GCA_037974465.1 Brachypetersius altus | reverse complement strand
ATCAGTTGAATATAAAAAGCACAAAAACTACCAATCTAGGACATATATCTATGATGGAAAACAATCTGAAGTGGTCACACCACATGATAGTTGGTCGCACCACATGACATTTTCAAGTTCAGATAAATCTTACTTACTGATATTGTGGTATGTCGCACCACATGATGGACATCGGACAAAGTTTGTGGTGGTGGTGGCCTAGTGGTAGGATACTTGCCTCTGGACCAAGTGGTCATAGGTTCGAATCCTACCTTCAGCACCACCTCTGGGTCCTTAACCCCAAGTTGCTTCAGGGAGAGACTGTCCCCTGTATATAATAGAATGGAAGTCGCTTTGGATAAAAGCGTTCGATAAATGCCACAAATGTAAATGTTTGTGTATTATGATAGAAATATAACCACAAATGTTTTGGAATTTTGTACAGGAATACAAAACACTTTTGTAAATTATGCCAAATAGGGCAGAAAATGAATTGTAGTAGATTTTGAATAATTTAAAAGAAGTTTTCAGAACAGCAGTCATGGCCGGACGGTCTCACCACATGATATTTTGACACTTTAAATTACAGAAAAATTACAAAGAACTCCTGATTTTTAAAAAGTTGAAGTGAGTACATATATGGGAGATGTACTACATACAGATAGTTTATTTTTGTACATTTAAAACTTTTTTAACTTAAAAAAAATACAGCCGGACAGAATATTTAGGCGTCACGTCATTGACCATTAAATCCACGTCAACTATTTAACCAAGATACTTAGATCAGAGCAGATCAGAGCATCTATACATCTATGCAACAACTGTCAAATAATAATTAGCCAATGCCTAACCCAACAATACATGAGCCATAGAGAAGAACAACGCAAGTCAAGGGAAAGGATGTATTTATTTTTTTTTTTTAATTAAAGCAAGCTTACCAGATAAGTCAGCAGGCAGATTCTATAAGCACACTAGTATTGTATACATTAGTATTGTATACATAATGCAGTCATGATTATGCAATTAAACACTCAATAAACATAGATTATTCAAATGAACATTTCCACCTTAGTGAGTACTTTGCGATTTTAATTAGAACAGTGAATTTGTAGACCCCTATAACAGGGATGTTCAGTAGTCTGAATAATCTCCACAAGGGGGTGCCTTTAACCTTTCAAACAGTTTTTGTGTGAACCACAGAAACAAGGCCAAACCAGCAGGATCTCACACATATTTCTAGTTACAATATGTGTTTTATTAAGTAAAACAAATTGTTAAAAATATAATTACTTGATTAATAATATTCAATCACTGGATTAGTAATAAGAAATTGACATAACAATCTATACTAATCTATACGATCTAAACTAATACCTGCCAGTCATAAAAACCAAATTGAATTACAGAATTGCAATTTATCAATACAATTAACACTAGGTAGTATCTTTAGGAATTAAAGATTTTCTATGAATCTTTTTAATTAGCAATTGAGACCTTGGCTCAGTCTCACATAGATGCCAAAACCACACATAAAGCACAACATATACTCAAACGTTCAGGTAAAATCTGTAATTCACATATACAGTATTACCAAAAAGTGTCTAGAGGGCTGTAGGGACATCTGTCTAAATCTTCCAGGAGGGCTGCTTGAAAACACATTACTCTTAGTTTATTATAGCAGAAATAGTTCATGTCATTATAGTGCACTACACAGCTCATGAGATAAACACTTTCCAAACTGAAGGTTCAGTAAGAAGCCATCTGGGATTGAGCCTTTGCCATGCCCCCTGTCCTGCCCCCAACAGTCCAACATTGTTTTCTAAATGCTGATTGGCTGTTGTTATCTGGTGGGCAGGGACTGGTTTGTAATGACTGGTCAGGATTATGGTGATGGACTGGATCCCTCGCACCTGGAGCAGACAGCAGGAGCTCTGCTACTTACGCTCACACTCACACCCAGTTTAGCTGTGGAGCTCTTTAACACAGGTGAGTCTCTTTTCACTGTCATTGTACATTATTGAGCCCTTTTAAACCAGACACGTTAAATTAAAACAGTTTTGAGACCATTACGCTGGTACAGACATGCAATATTACAAATACCATTACAGACTGGTAAGGATCCTTCAGTGGCATTTGTGACATTTAATCATCTTTTGTCTTGTTGGCTGTAATACTGTGCTTGAGCTGAAAGAGAAAGTTTCTGTGAATAGAGTACAAAGTCTTCATTAGCTGGACCATGTTGACCACAAGGCTGGGAAATTGAAACCAGTAAGGAACCCTCCTATACTGGGATCAGGTTTGTATTGCCTTCAGCAGCTCCCTGTATCACTGATGGTTCTTATTAGGAACACTTTCTTCAACAAGAAATTGGAGCCTTGTCAAGAATTGCGTGGACTCTATAGCAGTTTGACACACGCAGATAAAACAGATCAACTTTCACCAACAACTGGGTCAAATGGCGATAGTCATAAACAGGTCCGAAAATCGCTGAGCTCACTGTGATGGCTGAAATAGCTCAGAATGCTTTGGGTTGGAGAACATATCAAAATCAAAATGTGTGTAAGATATTTTATAAAACACATTAATGAGCTGCTGCTTGAAGAAGCATATTACACCTTTATATCTAGTTGCTTACCCATGTTGCTTTAGTCTTTGTTTGCCTTGCTCTTTCCATTGTAAATCCATCTGCAGTTTATCTTGAGTATAAGGGTAAGTGTTTTTCATCAAACCTGTCATAAAAAAATGACTCATCTGTTATTTTGCTTCAGGGTGTGGTGTGGTCATAAACATAAAAGCTCCTGTTTGTGTGTGGTACATCTCAGAACTAAAGATGGGCCTTAAGCCATAACACCAATCTTAGTGACAAATCCACCCAAGCAGAAAGAAGCCGCTAAAAACAATGTTTCAGAAACTGCTGAAGTATCTGACTTCGCTGTAGAACTGCACTGCCACTGTCAGAACAAAACAATTAAGGTATTACTTCTGCTTTAAGGAAACTTTTAGTCTAAAATAAAATCGTACAAATCATGGAGCTCCGATGTACTACTTTATACCAGAGGTATATTTTATTTACACATTATGTTTGCAATTATGACTGTTTTACTTCTTATGAATTTAACTCTGATGTGAATGTTTTACTTAAAGAGCAAATGCTCAAATCTCCACTCATTGCAACTCTCAGGCCCCACTTTACATTTGCATGACACTGGGCAAGATTGCCCTGCAGTCTTATCTTCAAACACGTCATATTCAAATACAAGGGACTGTGGGAGTTGTGAAGGGACTATTTGTCATATGTGAACACACTACAGCACACAGTGTGAACAGCATGAAATTCTTCCTCTGCATTCAACCCATTCACCAAGTTATGCAGTGGGCAGTCATACTTATTTTGTCTTCCTTTTTCTTTTCTTTTTCTTAAATTTAGCAAATTTCCATCTGATAAACGAGCCCAATTTATCCAGATTTTGTACTAACCTAAAGCTTATTAGAGTACCTCATCATTTCATAAAACTCATTGAATTATGTAGATGTTTCTTTACTTTGAAGAGACATGTCAGTGACTAAGGCATGCCTGAGTATTGAAACAGGATTCTCAGCTGAAAGTGAAGATTTCCCACCTTATCGTAAACTGAGTCAGAGCCATTGACAAAAAATAGAAAATAAAAATGAATGATCTTCCTGCATTGAACATTTTACAGTTCACTGTCTATGAACCCCAAGACCAAAATGTTCATGGGTTCTTACAAAAAGGCAACATTCCTGTATAAACCACAAACACTAAGGAATGATTTGAATGCATGAAATGGATCTGTGTCTGTATATACAATGGACAAATTGTTTTAAATGGTCCTTTGAGGAACCCTTGAAAAAATCAAAAAGCCTTTTATTACACTTTTATAAAATACTTGTGTTAGTTTAAATTTGCAGATGATTCATGTTGTCTTCCATTCATGCTGAACTTGATCCCATTAGAAGGGCTTAGAGTAGTGTGTAATCCAAGCCACCTGATATGTCCAGTGTAGCAATCAGGTAATACTGCACACAGAACGAGATACAGCTCTTATAACCTCTGCACTTCAGAACCAGTTTCAGACAAAATACTCTGACCCTATATATGAACAGAAACTGAAATCGGCCAAAAATCAAAATCACAAAGTTTATTCTTAATTCAAAGTTTGATTTTTTGGTTTTATGCCTGAGCTAAGAGGCTAATGCAGCTAACACATAATAGAATTACATATTTCAACAAATAATAATGTGCAAACAATGCCTCAACCATCACCTTTTCTTCAAGCTACCTCAAGTTAAGTCTAAGGTTACATTGAGATGACTTTGTATGCTTCAGCTGTTTTGGATTAAAATGTGTTAAAAACTGCAGTATAAGTCTTTTCACATTGCAGAATCAGAAAAGACATGAGACATATAGAACATCGAACATGTCTGACTGGCTGCATTTGAGGGAGGAGAAAATTGTGCTGATTTTTTTTTTAGCCCAGCTTGATATTGGATTGAATCAAGATAGCTGGTCCTGAATTACTTCTCAAAAAGACTTGCTTATTTGCTTTCTGGCATTATATAACATTCTTATGTTTACAAAAATTGGGTTTTAAAAATTTGTGTGGTTTATTCATCAAAAACTAGTTTTTACAAGACCATTTTCCAACCTCTCTATATGCCCTGGAATTATTTGTTTATGTTCGATTTAGACAGCAACGACCTCTGTTCCCTTCAATTTCCCTGCATCACGCTTTGTTCAGAAAACAGATGCACATAAAAACTGACTGTGATTAGGCGCAATTACATAGTATAATTACCCCTGTTTTTATACGGGTAGTTCATAGAATTATGTTTCCTTTGGACAGTTCAAGGACCACAGTTCATGTTCAGGCCGAAACCGGATTAATCTGCAATGCCGAAAAGTGACACGTGGCCTGGAGGCATTGCTGTGGACATGATGGGAGAGATGGACAGTGCTGAAAGTTGTGACAGTGTTGTCAGCATTAACTCCTGCTTCGTGAGTTCTGCTTTCATTCATAAAAAAACGCATACATACCGATTCCAGATAGACATGGTAAAACAAGTGACTGTGCATCTCTTTTTATGATTTGCAGAGTGATGACAGCCTGGAGTACCTCTCTGCAGAAGAGAAAGCTTGTCTCATGTTCTTGGAGGAGACCATCGAGTCTCTAGACACGGAAGATGACAGCGGTCTGTCTAATGATGAAGCAGAAAATTATCCTGCACCTGGAAATGTGGCCACCAAAACAGCTTATCTTTCTGATTCCATGGAACAGAGCAAGTACAAAGGTTAGTCATATTCTTGCTGATTTGTACAATAAATCCCAGGAGCATGAACATGAAGGTCAACTTCCGTTTCCTTTTCAGACATCCCAAAGCATTGCATGGATGATCCTAGGATATTTGGCAACTCAGAGCACAATCAAATCCTGAATTACTTGGTCCCAACACCATTTGTTCTGGCTAACGGCAATGCTCATATCCCTCTCAAACCAGGAACAGCTGCCTCCAAAGAGAAACAGCAACCCAAAGAGGAGACGAAGCTCAAAAGTGACAAGAACAGCCCTCACGTTCCATCAGAGGTGAATGTAGTTGTTATTCCACCTCCATTCACAAATAAAAGCAATGAGAAAGATCATGGACTGAAAAATGACCAGGCCCCTCGGGGGCCACTGACCTATGAGGGTCTGGTGCAGCTACGCGCTAGGGTATCCTCGAGAAAAAGCCCTGAAGATGAGAAGCAGTCTGCTATGCAGCGAGATCCCAACTGTTCTAATAATGGGATCAGTGTGTTGTCACAGAACATTCAACCCAGACAAATCCAGAGCAGCAAGATCAATCCCCCAGCCGTGGCCCCCAAACCCAAAAAGATACCTTCACACATAACTGTTCTGAATCACAAGGGAACCACTGATCCTAATGCAGACTCCACTGTGCATTGTTTATCTACATCCCCCGGAAGCAGAGGTTTGATGAAACCAGAGAAAGTGAGGCTGGAGGCTTTGTCTAAACTGGGCCTCTTAAAGGAAAAACCATCCACCAAAGGCTGTCCTACTGAAACTCATAGTCCTCTTCTTCAGCCTTCTTCCAGCTCAGCTCCAGACTTGCTCCAGAGTAGACCTTGTGCAGCTGAAAGGAACCAAAAAATGAGAAATCAACCAAGCCATAACAGCAGCGTTCTTCATCACCGCTCCATGACTGACTTAACTATGGCTTCTTCTCCTGCAGGGAGAAAAGCTGCTACCCTGGAGAGATCTGGAATGAGTTTGGGGAGCAGTATGTGCAACTATGAGCTTTCAGACTGTCAAAGCTCTGACAGTTCAGTTTCTGAGAACCACCAACAACCTTCCTTCACAACAGTAATCAGAAACAACTCTGGAAACATCCAGACGATTACAACTCCATTGTCTACTGAAAAAAAACAAGCATCAGGACATTCATCCACTGTTCCTCCAGTACCACACAAATCTGTACACGGTCCCTGCTTAAATGTGCTGAAAGTTCCCAACATGGGTGACGACCGGCGCGAGGCCCTACGGAAGCTAGGATTGTTGAAGAACTGATAGTGCTGGCTCTTACCAGCACTGAATAGAAGCACTTTCCTTTTGACTGCTGTCCTGTCTATTCTTCAGAATTTAGATTTGGATGCAATCGATTGAATATCACCTTAATGCCTTTGATTGCGACTGATTCAATAGCAGAGGTGTCTTTGTATGTAGGGTTTTGTTTCTTTCTATGATTTATATGATTTATAGAGTTTTCTCGTGTCACAGCAAAATAATGTGTGTCACCCTGTAGTGCTCAATGAAGTTTGTACTTTGCCTCTTTCCTAAAAGAAAACATCAGTGTGTACATACCACCTTTCTCAAATCCCTCTTTAACCTTGTCCTCTGATTTCTAACTCATGCAGTGTTTCAGTGAAATCTATTCAGCAAATCTATTCACATAGTTTCAAATAGAAAATTCTTGCCACAATGTCACCTGCCCTTGCTCATGAATAGGCCCACAGTCTGCTGGTCTGAATGTTGAATGTTGGCGTCTCCAATAAGCCGTGCATGTCTTTAGGTGCACTCTGCTCTCCAATAGATCACCTATCAGTCAGACTCCTCATCTTACCCACTAAGTGAATGAGGGCATAGTCAGCACTGGGTGGATTAGTCGATTATCTCAGGTTGTGACCAACACCTGACCACACTCAAACAAAAGGCCACTGTTCATATTACCTCTCAGATTCATCACCCACTCATCGTAGTATGGGTTTGGGGACATTTGACTTGCTTTTATAAAATGACTAGTTCTGGTTCTACAATTTAACTGGCTGAGCCAGGTTCAAATTTGGGGTACACATTTACATGACCATCATTTGAATTCTGTATTAATGGGCTGTTTTTAAGAAATCCTGTTGCTGTTTATGGAATAATCTTTGACCATTATGTATCTACAGTCTACTGTTAACAAACCACATTTTATATCCCTAAGTAGCCAAACACTGCATCTGATTAGAAAATGATTTTAAGTTGCACTAATTGCTGACACAGGCATTCAGTTAAGCACACACATATTAATCTGTAAGGGTTGCACTGTTTATTGGAAGTAATAAATGAATTGTAGAATAGTTTTTGTTCCCTTATCTACATCACTCTCATGCACTGGCTTATTGATTCATTCAAACATTTGACTGGTTCACTGTATAGCAGTGTTGTCACGAAGCCCAATGACAACATTAGTTGCTATTGTTACAGTGATGTTAGATCTGATCGTGCAGTGTTATGGCTGGCCTGTATCGGTGCTTGAGGCTGGACCTTTGCATACTGAATGTTTCATGTCTTCAAAAGTGACATGGTTGCTGCTGGCAGTGGCATAGAAGCCAATAGATGAAATCAGCAATTTTACAGGGGTCAAGATCTAGGTTCTGCGATATTAGCAGGGTTGCATAAGTCTTTTGTTCACATGCTACAAATGCAATATAAGCATTTGAGACTAAAGCTTGTGGATAAATACAGGTTTTTTTTCTCCAAGTAAATAATTTTAGAATTGGTTCTTTATGTCACTCAAAGCCCATTTTTAGTTTAAAAAGGGATTTTCTTCTCAGCCACTTGCATCATTTTCACTGTATGTAGCCTTTTAATGAACACCTCTGTCCTAACTAGCTAACAAATGTATCATAAGACTATATAAAGCCCTCATAAATCCATAATAAATCTAATGTGACTGAAATCCAATCAGTCTAAAGTCTTTAAGATTAAGTGTCTGTTTTCACCTCACTGTTTTCGACTTATATTTCCAGCCTAAAACTTCTCCATCCTTATAATTTCTTTTGTTATCTATAGAAAAGGAAAATAAAATGAGCTGGATGTTTAGCTGCGCTTTCACTGCAATGCTTTTTTTTATCTGTTAATCAGCAAGGGCTATGTCCACAGAGCCAACATTCCCTTTCCTGACGTAGGTCTGCTGGCCTATTTAGTGAGTTCAAAGACTACAGATTGGGCAAAATACATATTCAGGTATGACTTTTCAGACCCCACCTAGACTTAATAACCCTGCCAAGCTGTCAAATTAACCATTAGAGTAACCTTGTGTAGTTGTCAGTGTATTTGGTTTGTTTTTGATGTTTTGCAGTGCAGCTGCAAGACATGCCTGAAACATCACACACTGTCTGACAAACTTTTGCTCAAATGTCATTTTTCAAGATGCCTGCTCCTAAGCTGGTTTGAGAAATGTTCATAAAAGGTTATTTTATCACTGGCTGTCAAGCTGATCTGGTTAGATCAATGCAACATCACTAGAGATGTAACCATAATGACATTTTCACCCTCTAAGGCTGAATAATCCTCAGATGTCCTTTTCAGCTGTAGCTACAATTGAGTAAGATGCAACAATTATAAATGAATGTACATATGAATGTATTGCTTGAAGGAATTTTACGAGAAATGACAACACTGGTACACCACCATAGAGCTAGTGAGTAGATGCTTGAGAGGCTAGTTTAACAGTGAACGTCTTAACTCACCCTGCCTTGGTGTGCTGTCAATTATACATAAAAGCCTGCAGGCTTCACATCTTCCTGACACTTTGGTTTCCTTTTACGGTGGATGTTCTGCCTTAAGGAGTATGAAGGTATAATGAAAGTAGGAATGAATAAAAATACTGCACTTTTTCTTACTTGATCTTCTATTTAATCAAGAAAAACACATTATTAAAGAAGAGCAGTAGAAATGATCATACAAAGATAAATAGTAAATTCACTTGGTTGATCCCTTCACATAATGGGTAGCAAAATATTAGTGCAAGTCCATAGTAATAGGTAGCATTGACATTAGGAAGTATTCTATAATGACCTTTTACAAATCTGCAGTGGTAACATTACTTTTATATTTATCATGACGTTCTAGTAAAAACCCCATTAGGAGTAAAATATGTGAGCACGATCACAGATAATAATATATCTAAATAACATATAAACAATTCATCTTCACCAGTCAAGTAACTGAAAGTTTTAGTCTGCACTTACAGCAGAAAAACAGCTCCTTTGCAGCAATACTCATGCTCTTGCAGACCAACTGCTCTAGACTGTGTTCTGACAGTACAAGGTGTGCAAAGGTCAGCTGCTCACTGTCCTTAAAGACAGAAGATGAACAGAAAACGGATCATCACAAGTCAGTTGCCATCACAGAGAATGTGCGTTTTGCTCTTCTTACGCTTGGCTTTGCCACTGACAGGCAGGATCCCCAGAGACTCCAGGCGAAATGGACGAGGCAGGAGGGCCTCAGATGTAAGGTTGGAGCCACTGGATGTCTGGTGGGATGATGCATTACCTGTTTCAGCAGAAACACCGTCTGTGTATGTTTAAGCCAAGATGCTTAAGATGTAATCAAGGAATGTCAGCAACCAGATTTTCCAAATAAAGTGCACAGTCACTGAAGACTGTGTGCATAAGAAGAAGCTTTTAGATCTTTAAAGAAAGTTAGCAAAATTTCAATGTTCTTTACCAACAGCTATTTAAAGAACATTATATAGGTTTGTTAAAAAGGCTCTTCACATTCATATAACTTCTTTGCAATGCTCTCCAAAGAACCATTCACTGAAAGGGTTTAAAGACGGCAAAAATGGTTCATCTATTGCGTTGGGATAGAACTGTTTTTAACACTTATTTTTAAAAGTGTATGACGTTAAAATTCAAGGGCTGAAGATATATTACTTGAGAAATCAATACATTGATATGCACTTCAGAAACATGGCCAAAGTGAACAAGCTAATGTGTAGTGTTATAATGTGCTCATAGAGCTTGTGGTCACTCCCGCTCTTACCCAGGGTCTTGCTAGCATTTCCTGAGAAAAGTGGAGTTGTCCTCTTCTTCCTAAAGTAGTTACTGGCAATGTTTTCACTGTCACTTCGATTCAGCATCTCCTTATAGCGGTCCTCCTCTTCCTAAGAAGACAACATTCACGTGACACACTGTTTGTTAGATTACTGGCTGTGTTGATGAGAAATGGGGTCTGTGGTTTGGTACTTG
This sequence comes from Brachypetersius altus, assembly GCA_037974465.1. NCBI lineage: Eukaryota > Metazoa > Chordata > Actinopteri > Characiformes > Alestidae > Brachypetersius > Brachypetersius altus. The sequence continues at coordinate 733 of JBBPDB010044104.1, read as the reverse complement.
TACACTATATGTTCAAAATGTTTTGTAAATTATACAGCACAATTATTTAGCAATTACCATCAGCTAACATTTCATTATATTTACAGGCCTAACTCAGAGGGAGTACTGCAGTGAGTGGGAGTACCATGAAGGGCTCTCCTGAGTCTGAGGCTGAATTCCTGCGTGCTGGTAGTCTGGAGGAGTTGCTCCCAGCTGAAGGAGGAACTGCTGAGAGCAAGAAACACCCTAGCCATTAATGAACTCACAGTCAAAAGCATAAACATTCAATGTAACACTCAATTCTTTACCAGCAGCTAAAATCCCTAATTCCCTATAACCCACTAATACCCACCACTCAAGCCAAAATCATTTGGCACCAGCACTTGTTAGACCACCGCCTATAAACACTGGGGAGAGATCTCTTTAACCTCCAACTCAGAAAACTGGGGTCACCACTCCTATCCACAGAGAAGCTGTGGTTGAAGATTCATTTCAGTCAAGCAGGACCTCTCCTGATTTCACTTTTTTAAGCAGTCTCAGTCTTTAAAAGAAATTATTAGAACTATTTACTATTTTACATTTCTGTAAAAATGACCAAATGTGTGCTGTACACTGAAAAATAAGAGCAGTAGCTAAGAAAGATTTCTGACTCTGTCTTTTGTAGATTTTTTAGTAGGTACACTGCAAAAACTCCTGATCTAACTAAGATTTACAATCTTATTTCTAGCCTAATATTCTTATTGTTCTTGTTTTG
>JBBPDB010044094.1:0-11247 GCA_037974465.1 Brachypetersius altus | reverse complement strand
TAACTAAACACAAGACAGCTGAGAACGTGAACCAAGAAACAAAACATGCACAAAAACCCAAAATAAAAGCCCCAAAAAACTAAATCAAAAACAGTGGCCCCTACCGGCCACTGGCTGAGCTATGACAGCTTACTATTTCCTGCTAGGCTACTCTGTGAACGACAAGCTAACTGTAGGCTAATTTGTTAACTGTAAGCTAACTGTAGGTTACTTTGTACCTCAAAGTTGGTATAACGTGATGATGTATATTGATAATTGATGCTATATAAATACCATTAAACTGAATTAGGCTATGAAACCTCATTTTCTCTAAGTTTAATGCAACATTCCTTAGCAAAATAACAATTTAAAATGATTTCTCCCCGTAAGGCAAAATTCTGGTGTCTCCTGCAGGTCCCGCTAGAGGGGGATGTGTCACATGTGTTCCACAGCAGCAACACAGGGCTGCCCATTAATGCGCATTATTAGGAGTTTCGATTATGTTCATATCTCCAAACACTGGCCCGGCTGATAATTGGCCTACCTCTAGTCTTTTTCAAAGCCTTTTCAAGATAGTAGAGGCTGTTCCTGCAACAAAGAGGTGCAAATTCTATATAAACATCCTTGATATTGGTACATACAGTACATACCTAGCCTGGTGTAACAATGCAAACAGAGAGGAGTATCTATTTTCTGCTGAGCAGCTGTTTGCAGATGTTTGGCCCACTTCTGTGGACCCTGTCCGAAGTGCTGCTTCTGAACAGGTAAGCTAAAAATGAGAGAGCCTGTTAAACATAGTGAAAAATATCTGCCTAAGCTCAACATAAAAGGTTTCTTAAGTTCTCCTTGGGTGTGGTGCACGACTCTATTGCTAAGTGGATGCTGGGAGTCGTGTAGCTGCTTCCCTGCGCTCTGTGACAGCTGCTCTCACAGTAGTGGTCAGCAAGTCATTATGCTTGTTCTGGTTGCCCTGTTTATCAGTGTAAACACCAGACGGGCCAGAACTGAACCAGGGCCAGACGCACGGCCCTCTGCTTCCTCGGCAAGCAACAAGGGAAAGAAAATCAATTAGTGGCCACAGTGAGAAGGAAAGCAAGGAGCCCTGAATCAGACGGGCTATGCGATTTATGCTCACATATGTGAAGTATATGATAGTACTCCCACTCACTCACTCTTCCTTTTAGGTCCAAATTGAAGCACAAATGGAGTGCAAGCTGACAAATCACCCAACAAAGTGCTCAAGAGCTCTCGATCAGCACTGCTTTGGTATGAGGTATGACTGTGTCCCTATAGTGCACTTCAAACACATCAGAGTGTTTGGGCCAATGCAATGGGACTGCACAACAGTGCTGCAGGAGTGGCACTGCTGAAACACAGGAGCTCTTGAGATGGACGTGCAATAGGCAGGGACAGAGAATGACGGGTATTAGTGAGGGAGTAGAGTGCCACTAAAGTATTATTATTCAGGGCTCCTGAAAGCAAGCGTGACATTCATCAAAGCCCGCTGGATGCACTCTTGTGATGTGGTCTCTCAACAACTTTGATTATCCTCTCACACTTTCATATTTTCAGATTTAATTTGTAATGCCTTGTCAGGAAAAAGGGTCAAACATATGTCCCATGCACTGTTTTCATGGTCACTTTAGACAGTTCATATGTCCAATATGATGCTTATGTGTGTATATATTGTGCGTTTTATTCATTTTTCAGCTTCACTTACTGTACAGTTACACCGTAGTTCACAATTACAGGCTATAGCTTGTTGCTCTAGACAATTAATCATTTGTTACTTCAGCCTGTTCATCAATCTTGAGGTACCCCTCCGGACCACCAGTAAGCAGTAGTGGCATGTTAGAGTGATTTTATACTGGATGGGTGATAAAACAATGGGGACACATCCACTACACTAGGGGGTTGAATTTCACATAAAATACATTCATTTCTTGGATGTATTCAGCAGCATTTACCTTTAACTTTTAACTTAATATTTATCAATATTACATGCTTGTTGTATATGATTTAATACATCCACACCGGAAATTTGCACTAAATGTACTTGAAATGCAACTGTACCCAGAAAAGGAGCACTCCAATAAGATAAATTGTTTGACACTGTTTCCCCACAACCTCATTTTCATACTTAGTGCTGTTACCGTTAACTCTAAACTGTAAGGTAGATGTTTTTGTTGTATCCTTGTTTGTACTTAATAGATACACAACATCTAGCTTGGAATAGATATACTATATGGACAAAGTATTGGGACATCTGACCATTGCACCAACAGGCACTGTAATGGCATTGCATTCAAAAACATAGACTTTAATATGCAGTTGGTCCCCACTCTCCCACTCTTCTTGGAAAGCTTTCCGTAAGTTCAAGCCCATTCATTCTGTAGTGCATTTATGAGTTCAGGCACTGATGTTGGACGAGAAGGTCTGACTCACAACCTCTGTTCCAGTTCATCCCAAAGGTGTTGGATGAGGGTGAGGTTGAGGTCAGGGCTCTGAGCAGGCCAGTCAAGTTCTTCCACACCGCACTCATCCAAGTTGTGTCCACAAAGTTGAAAGCACGGCGTTGTCCAAAATCTATCCGTATGATGAAGCATTACGATTGGTCTTCTGGAAGTAAGAGGCCTAGCCCAAACCCTGTGCCCCAATACTTTTTTCCATATGGTGTATATTCATGTTTCTTGTAGCATGCTACTTGTGAAACACAGCAGAAGGCTGACTTGAAAGTAGACTTGTGTTCTGAAAATGTGAAAATTGATACATAACACCTTCTGACAGCAGCATAAACAGAATACCATACACAATCCATTAAAACGAACCTGGATCAGCTCCAATCATGATCTCTAGTTTTCTTTTTTGTCCTACAAAACATGCAAAACTAACAGGCACCATTCTAGCACAAACCAAGTCCATCCCACAACATTGCACTCGTTAAAATCCAAGGTTTTGATCTTGAACGGGATACACTACTAATGATAACATATTTTGGAGAAACAAATAAATGTAAAGCAATGTACAGTTTCCCCTGTTTTTCAAGTTGCTTCTAAACCCTTGGCTGCTCTTCCTAGAAATGTATGAGTGCAGTAATAATTACAAATGAGGAAACACAAGTGTCAAGTTGAAAGACATGCTTACAAAGGCTCTTTATGCACACACATTGCTCATTTTTGAGACTGGTAGTTAGTGAAAACTATTTTACCCGAAAGTGCAAAAAGAGTTCAGTACAAATTTGCATGTTTGACCCTTTACCATTTCACTTGAGCTGCTTCACTTTCTCTACACTTTTATAATAAGTTTTTAAGTGCAGACCAATTTGCACTACAAAGTGCAAAATGAAATAAAAAGTAGCATTTTCATCAATGTCTGAATAATGCAATACATACAGCTGCCACTGAGTTATGCAGAAAAGAATAAATAACATCACTGTCATATCAAAACCTCGCCTCATTGAAAACACATCAATTCTTGATTACACCAGCTGCTCTTCACATAAAACAAAGAAAATAACCAAAACATTACCTAATATATTATATTATAGTTATATAATATTATTACATCACATTATTACTATATTTGTATAATTACTATATTATTATAAAGTTTGGTTGTTTACATAACAGAACATTTTTCTCACTCTGTAGTAAACTCAGTTTTTTAACAGTAGGTTATTTTTTCAGACCTCTTTCAAATTCTGGTCAGCTTCTAATTTAAAGTATGAAAGAAGGAAGTACAAACAACTGAAATGCTGTTTTGTGCTAATACGGAGCACATAAACTACATTTAAAATGATTCTTTTGACACACATTCAGTGGCTCTTGACTTTACTGCTCACAATGACTTTGAACATGTTTCTGTGACAAAGAGTCAGACTTTGGTGTAAGAAGCGGGTTGCCTTGCCACCACAAAGCCTCCTGTGAAAACTGGGTTCCTCCATTTCTGCTTACAGTGCACAAAACTGTCTCCTGTATGATCTATTGCTTAGGAGAAGGACCAAGCTTTGCCCATTCATTTTGCTCTCAACCTGTTCCACAAAACATCCATAAAATATAGGTTAGGAATGAGACACTATATATAGACTTCCATATAGACACAGTCCCGAAATGACAGTCAACGCAGAGACCAGAGGATCATGAACAAAGTCGCTTCAGTGGGTGATGTCATTTTGCCACTAATTAATTTGGACATTATCAACACTGTCAAATTAAAGCCTCATAGCTCCAGTGGTTGATTTCTGAGTATTTTTACAACACCCCTTGTTTTCTGCACTGTGAGGACATTTAGGATGAACAGACCAATAGAAATGAATAAAATCAAATTACACAAAAGCATGTTTAAGTGAAGAACATTCCTTTTTTCCCCCCATACAAAGTGAGCATTTTGGAGATTGTTTTATTAATGATGACACTAGTGTTACTAGTGTTCCTAATAAAAATAGTAGTAGTAATACTAACAATAACAATACTATGACAAAGACGACAACCACCACAATGATAATAATAATAATAATAATAATAATAATAATAATAATAATAATAATAATAATAATAATAATAATAATAAACATGTAACTGGAATATGCACAGTCTGAAACAAGAACAGAGGCTAAATAAAATGCAAACATCTGCAAGCTCTTCTTCTTCAGACAATAATACTTAACATCACAGGATAAATGTATAATGAAAAAGTCACTTTTAGTAGAAATGGATCCAGGCACTTAAGCACAGTAAAGGTACTGTGTAAAATCCTAAAGAGCAACTGTCTGAATCCTGGAGTGAATGGAGTCACATTGTATGGAGTTAAGTGAAGGTGAAGACCACTTCATTTCACAGGCTGCTGACCTGGCACCATATTTCATGACGGATTTAAATAAAAACCAGCAGCACGTCACTAATGGGTCAGTGCTAGAAAGCGCTCACTTTTATTTCAGATTAAATGAAGGCTTTGATGTCCCATTACCTCTCGTAGGTGATCCAGAGTAAAGAAGTAGATAAAGATGTAGTAGAACCAGAGAAAAGCAAGAATAAAATGTTCTGAATTATAAGATGGTTTGTTTAATGTTCCACTGTAGCATTTCAGAGAAACAATAACAAAAAACAAACAAAAAAAAAAAGAAAGAAGAAATAAGTTTAGAGTTACTTCTTTTTAAAGAACCTTATTTCTCTGTCGTACCTCAACGCTATGCCATTCACATGCATTAGAAGAAACCATAATGGTGAGTGCAAGAGTTTTTGGGGTTCTCTTTGCGTGTGATATTTGTGTATGTACAGAATTTAAAGATGAAGAAAATTCTATGACATTTTAAAATGACGGTTCATTAAGAACTAAATAAAAGCAAATACTTCAGACAATCAAAGACCATAAGCCTGTATGACTGATGATCATTAGATGTGATACATAACGTTAACTAAATTGACCAGCATAACTGCCATCCTTTATACAGCCATGGAAAAAAGAAACCGCATCAGTTTTTATTTCTGGTTATTGCTTTGGTAATCTGTGGGCTTGTGTCTGTGTAAAATGTGCATCACTATTGACTACACTTGATTACAAATTCCAAACAAAAAAATGTTTAGAGAAAATTCAAACATTGAAACATGTAAATGATTAATTAATAATTCATAAATTAAATTAATAAATTACATTATTTTTGTAACATTTAAAATAGTGATGTTAAAAGCGTAGTGTGTGCATGTGTGACCCTGTTTCATCCCATCAGAAACTGAATCAGGTGTGAAGTCGTTGGAATACAGCACATAGATAAACTGCTACACAAACACTGATGGACTCAGCACATACGGAGGCGGTTCTCATTTTTACACACACACACACACACACACACACACACACACACACACTGCAAAAGATTACCAACCAGTGCATTTTACACACACACACATACACACACGCGCGCACACCAATAGTTCAGAAAAGAATACCAACCTGTGCATTTTACACACACACACACACACACACACACACACACACACATAAAAAAACAGAAAAAAAGGGAAAAGTGGTGTCTTATTTTTTCCAAGGCTGTATGATCATACTTCTCCAGGTTAAGTAGCAAGCTTTTAACTACCTACCTGCCCTTTTCCTTTTTTGCTTTGGCTGGAGAGAGAAAATGACCATTAGTGCGCCCATGTTGCCTCTTCTCGATCTGCTCAGTGGTGTAGAAGCCCTGTTGCGGTACCTTTCACTTCAGAGAACCCTGCACCTTTCTCACCACGACACAAAAGTCTTCTTTGTTAGCCCACCTCCTCCTGGCTCAGCGGGGCCGAGTTGTATGGACACTACGCGAAGGCTGCGAGCTCTGACAAGCTGATAAATGTCTGTTTTCCTTCCATGGAACGCTCCTTCAACTTTGGCTCACTTGAGAAACTAGATAAATGAAGCTGTGCATGCCTTCTGTTAGCGCTGACTGTTGCACGCTGTTCTAGTGTGTTCCCACTCTTTCAGAGGAGCGGGGGAGAGAGAGAGAGAGAGAGAGAGAGAGAGAGGAGGCAGAGCAGGAGGATGAGGAGGAGGAGGAAGAGGAGGAGGGGGAGAGAAAGGTACAGAGGAGAGTCACCAACTACAAATGAATGATCAGATGACAAGCTGTCCGTGTCTGACACATAGCGAAACTGAATGCACTCCAGATTACAGCTGATAATAAACACCACTCTGATACAAGCACCATTTTAAATTAAGCACCGTAATCATGTAGGAGCAAAGCAAGTCTACATTATTTAAAATTCATAAGCAGTTTCTCAACCCGAGAGCTTTAAAGCACAGAGTCTGCATCATTTAAATCAGTGCTATTCAACTTCTGACAACCTTCATTTGCAATTCTGCTCAGCCACTTCTCCTGATAGAAATGCAAGAAAGCTGTATTAAAGAGAACCAAAAAAAGTGCTGAAATCCCCTAACAGGCACGGACTATCTAGTGGCTTTTTAATCAAAAGTCTTGAGACATCCAACTTTTCGTCTGAATTATGATAGAGCTAACAGCCTGGTAATTGAAATCTAGTAAAAACAAGGTAGCATGCACAGTGCCACGAAGTGTTTACACCCCAGTTTTCTCTATTACTTCACATTTGTCACAGTGAATGCTTTTTAAAAAAAAAAAGATTTAAAAAAACGTTATCCAACATGTGAATCACGTGTGGCTGAATAGGATGCTCCTTTTGTTGAAAACAATATTTCATTACTGTCAAAAAAGTAAAAAAAAAACAACATGTATTTCCAAAACCCTTACAGGTAAAGGCAAAAATTCTCAAATTTTAATGCAGGGTTAATGTAAAGAGATTCACACACTAACTGGTCAGCTGCTGTTCTGAAGTGGTATTAAATAAGCAAAAAGCAGAGATAACACTTTCTATAGAACCTTCTATTTCTTTTAATAAAAGCGATAAGTCAGCTGTAACTTTATAGATGACATCACATTGGATATATAAAAGACATTGTCACTGCCTTTTGAAAGTGTTTTGGTTTTAAACCAAATGAAAGAGCAGAACCTATTTCCAGCAGGCAATTGTCAGCAAAGGACACATGGAGATGTTCACGCATATTTACTTAAGGATGCAACTGATGAAGTCGTCGTCTCACTAATGTGGTAGAACAGCAATGAGAGCTGCCAGTTCAAAGCTGCATGTGTATACAAGTGTGATGAGGTATTCAGCACTGCAGTACGCATTTCTTCAAGAAGCCTATGGTTAAAAAAACAGACTGATAAACTGAATCTGGGACACTTAATATGTTCCCGCTTTTCAGTGTGGCAACAATGCCACACCTGTTTTATTCACTTGTTAAGTTTCAGCATTTTAAAATAAAGGATTCAACAATGTTTAAAAACTTGCCTATGCTTATTTCTAAAAACGATTTAACTCCTGACAGATAGAAAAGAAAAAAGTTTCTTTCGTCAGAATGGATTACTTTCAAAAGTTGAAAAGTTATTACAGTGAGTGTCATATAACAAGTGATTCAGGAAGCACTGTTATACAAAACTCTACAGGCTACTTTCCCCTATCACAGTGGGAGCAATTACTGCATGACAAATTTGTCACGATGGTAGGACGGAGGATCTGTGTACTGTGCCAGCTGTGTAGCGTGAGGGAAGACTCGGTCGTGACGACACACGAGAGAGTAGGTAAGTCACGCAGTTCCTCTCAGAACGCTCCAGAGAGGAGTAAGAGTTCACACCAAATGAACCCGCGTTCTGCACACGTACACAGACAGTATATAAACGACTCCTAGGAGTCAGAGAGTACTCACGGTACCGGAGAATAGGATTTGGGTTGAGTTGAGGAGAGTTGAGACACGCTGGCATGAAGTCATGTAACTTCAATGGCTGTGTGCTGACCTTGACCTAGTTTCCTGTTTATATACTGTTCGTGATGTCATCTCCTTGACCTCGTGACAACACGTGAGCTGGTGCGTGTGACAGTCATGGCCCTGCAGGAAGCTCCAACACGATCTCACGACTTTTCGGGCAGCCATCACGAAATACAATTTAATCAAAATACATGCTGAGATCACGATTTAGGGGTTTTTTGTGCTGGGACAATGCTTCCCTACCCTGTATTTTAATACGCAGAGCATAATATCGCCAACATCTGCGCTAACTAGTGACTTTTACGGTTAGGGCTAGGTTAAGGTTAGGGTTAAGACCAGGATTACGGTTAGAGTTAGGGTTAGGGTTAGGTTAGGGTTAAGGTTAGGGTTAAGGTTAAGGTAAGGAATCAACTCATTTCTCTTCTACTGTCCCTCAATGACCAGTTAACGCAGATACTGGTTACATTAGTGAAGTGCTGTCCTACCACGAAAAAAGCCCTAAATCGTGATCGCAGCACGTATTTTGATTACATTGTATTTAATGATGGCTGCACGAAATGTCGTGAGACCGGGCTCTTAGCTCCTGTCCTTTGTTTTGTGACTGAATTTAAAAAACCAGGATTTTGTATTTCATTCTGAAATTAAAGCTTCTAGAACACCTACAACCACTTGACATGCTAGTTGATTTGTATTTAAGCTCTATAGATGTTTGCTTTCCAACCAGTGTCCAATCAACCAATGTCCACATACTTTAAATGAACTCTGTAATTACGTAATTACATGAAAACAGTATAGCAAAACAACAGTAATAACTTTAGGGTCTGTTTTACTTAGAGTGCGTTATATAAACTCTGAGCCCTGACATACATCTGCACAAGCAGATGTGGCCCTTTTTATGATGTGAAATGCAGTTGCAAATCTTTCTCCTCAAGTGGTTCAGTAATGGGCTGTCCTACTGCTAATGCAATTGCACGTTCACTGAATACAGTCTGAAATCAGTTGAAAACAGTCGTACACCCCCCCACCCCCACCCCCCGTTCGGGGGACTGCTGTGTTACTTCCAGACAGCTGATACCTGAGTGGTCTGTCAATATAAATTGTTTAATGTGAGTAATACACCTCTACAGGCTCCTGAGTAGCTCTGCCAGTTTCTACAAGCAATGTATTTTGATATCGCATAGCTACTTTCTCACTGTTAATTCTGGCCAGTCGATGATGTCAGCTGGAATTGGATTAGTGCTCAGTTCTTCTCAGAGGTGGGCTTTAATTAGTCATGTTTATTCAGTTACATGTCCACTTTGAAGAACAACCGTTCTCTCTGAAATGACACAGAAGAACCTTTCATTCATCTATTCATTATTTGACACATTTATCCAAGCGCACATACACAATATGGACAAAAGTATTGGGACAGACTTGTTTTTTAAGGGTTTCGCCCCTTATGTCCAATGAAGGGTAAACTTAATGCTTCAGCAGACCAAGACATTTTGGACAATGCCATGCTTCCAACTTTGTGAACACAGTTTGGGGAAGAACCTTTTCTATTCCAGCAAGACTGTGCCCAGATCAATGAATAGTATTGTTTAGCCTATTTATTTTACAAATATTTTCACTATTTTTCTTGTGCCAATCATGGCAAGAACAAAGCACACCGCCCGCGAATCCACCGTTGGGAAGGGTCCCAGAAAGCCGCAGGCCATGAAGGCTGCTCACAAGTGTGCCCTGGCCACCGGTGTCATGAAGAAACCTCACTGTTACAGGCCCCTTGCCGTGGTTCCGTGAGAGATCTGCCATTACCAAAAATCAACGGAGCTGCTGACTTGCAAGCTGCCCTTCCAGCGCCTAGAGCGTGACATCGGGCTGTCATGGCCCTGCTGGAAGCCAGCGAGGCTTTACTTGTTGGGTCTGTTTGAGGACGCGCTTCTGTGCACCATCCACGCCGGGAGAGTCACCACCATGCCTGGAGATGCTCAGCTGGCCCGCCGCGGAGAGCAGCTTAAACTGACTGCGCTTGTGGTTCTTGCCATGGACATCCTGCTATTTAGTTATTCCGTTATTTGTATATATATAGATATTTTGTTATCTGAGATTAAGTGCTATATAAATAAAATTATTATTATTATTATTATTATTATTATACAACCAAAGCCTATAAATAATTATTTCTACTGGGGCTTTAAAAAGTCATATGAAAATGCCCATAAAGGCAAAAAAAGGCTTTTTATTCTTCTTTATCTTTGAATCCCGGAGAACTTTCAGGATAGTCTTTGCCCAAAAATAGTTCTCCAATGGCTTTGCTGCAGCTATTTAAGATAAGATAACCTTTATTAGTCCCACAAGTGGGAAATTAATTTGGTCACGGCAGAAAGTGGACAGTACAAAGTTAAGAGCAGCAAAATGAAGAAAAACAACAGAATAGAATAAAATACTATATCACAGCACAGTATACTATAAAATGTTCAAATGTACAGTCTAAAAAAATACAAATAAAAATGTACAGTATAAAATCTAGGAGTATATATATGCACATTTCAAGTAAAACTAGATGTAGGCTTAGGCAAGTTGTATGCATGTACACAGTGAGTATATGTATATAAGTATATACAGAGTGGATGTATAAGAAGAAATGAGAAGACTACAGAGACACACACAGGTACACAATGGAGTGACAGGCCTGACAGTAGTTTAGTATTAGAGATGCATCAGAAAAATTGCACATTTTAAACTGCATATTTTAAACTGCACATTCTGCCCAGCAGTGATAGTTTCACCCAAACATTGCACATGTTGTATAAAAAACCTGCACTTGTGTATATGTGTGTGTCTGCACATGTGTGATCATCTACAACCCTTATGCAACAAAAATATATTTCTCAATATATTATGTGACAATATATTTTATGTGTATTCATATATTGTGAATTGTATTCAGTAATATATTTG
>JBBPDB010044066.1:0-11249 GCA_037974465.1 Brachypetersius altus | reverse complement strand
ACTGTAGATCACTTAGAACTGTGGATATGTATGTATTAGCTAGCTAGACAGACAGATAGATAGAGAGACTGATGGATGGATGGATGGATGGATGGACGGATGGACGGATGGATGGATGGATGGACGGATGGACGGATGGATGGACGAACAGACTGACGGATGTGTGAAATTGTGAAAATGTATATGTGTGTGTGTGTGTGTGTGTGTGTGTGCATGTGTATGTGTGATTAGTAATGATGGTTCAGTAATTTATACAGTTTTGGACTCGTGGTGTTAAAACAGCTGTTAATTCATCATTGTTTCTGGCGTTTCTGTGTTTTACATGAAGATCTCCTTTCTTTTATCTTATTTTTTTTTAATGGATGGATAGAGAGATAGATAGAGAGAGAGATAGATAGATAGAACTATGTGTCTGTAGAGGGTGTGAAATTGTTTCCACATAGAAAATAAACAGAACTGTTTATGAAATTGTTTACACATTGAAAATAAACAATTTAGAGCTGTAAACAGACAAACAGACAGCTATACATTCAACCAGTATTACCGCAGTGGATAAGAGTGTCTGCCAAATTCTTTAAATGTTAAATACAATCAATTTACGTGTGTGTGTGTGTGTGTGTGTGTGTGTGTGTGTGATCATGTAGGTGATTTGACCCCCCCTCATGAGCACATCTGTCTGAGTGACGAGGACCGAGTACAGACCCACACCAAAGACCGTGGCACTTCCACAGACACGCCCATCAGACGCCCCGCCTCTTCCAAACAGAGCCACGCCCCTGCCCCACCTGTGGCTCCACCTCCAGCCCCACCCTCCAAGGCCCCTCCAGGGGGAGCAGAGGTAGGGCATCGTGATCGGATTCGGTACCACACAGATGTTCGTCTGGAGCCGACAGAGGAGATTTACCTCACCCCAGTCCAGCGGAGCTCTGAGGCTCTGGAGCCAGACAGGCCTATTCTAGCCCCGCCCACGCACATGTCCATCAGCTCAGACAACGAGGCTCCGCCTCCATATCAGCCTCCTCTGTATGAACAAATAAACCCAGCCATCAGCGAGGTGGAGGAAGAAATGCCTCCTCCTTCTTACGCATCTTGCATAGCAGCTTCTGCAGCCCTTGACCTCAACAGCAGGACGGCTAACAGAGAAACCAAAGAACTCGACCTTGGTGACCTCAGCTATGGTGAAGGAGGTGCTGGAGAAGCCCGTGCCCAGAACTACCGGGACTCCGGAATCTGCCGGACTTCCATGAGCAGCTCTGAGGCCAGTGGGCTCTCGTATGACTCGGTCAAGTACACACTGGTAGTGGATGAGGATGCTCAGCTGGAGCTGGTCAGTTTGAGACAGTGTTACCATGGGTATAGTGATGACAGTGACTCGGCCACCGTTTACGACAACTGCGTCTCCTCCCCGTATGAATCGGCGCTCGGGGAGGAGTTTGAGGAGGACGAGGAGGAGGAGGTGGGGGCTAGAGTGGGCGGAGTCAGACGGGAGGCCACGGCCTGTCTGTCGGAAGACTCCACCCCTGAGGCCGACATACCATTTTCAAGAAAGTTCCTCAACGTCTTCATGAACGGGCGTTCGCGCTCTTCTAGTAGGTGCCATCTTTGATTTCTTATGGGATATTGATTATTTTGCACTGTTTTGTTACACACAACTACTCAAATGTGCAAGTCTTCAGGGTGAAAACATGCTGACTGTGAGACTGTAAGACTCTAAGACTCTAAGACTGAGACTCTTAAGACCCTAAGAATGTAAGACTAAGACAGTGAGACTCTAAGAATTTAAGACTCTAAGACTTCATGCCTCGGACAGTGACACTGGAAAACTGTAGCCTGCGACTGTAAGACTATAAGACAGTGAAGCTCTGACATTGAGACTGTAAGACTCTAAGACTATAAGAGTGTGAAACCGTAAAGTCTTAAGGAAAGATCAGTTCTCTGATCAGAATTTAATGTGATTCACTGAAAAGCAGAAATAAGGCTTTCGAGGCTCAAGGAAGTCTGTGGCATCAAAAGTCTAATCCCAAATCAGCAGTGCGTGACAATTTAATGAGCCGCTTTCAGTGTTGTCCTCTAACTGACCGTGATCGGTCGGCCGCGAGTGCGCCATGTGTTCTACTGTTCTACTGCAGCGGGTCGTGATCCTGAACATTGAGTCTGATTCATCGTATTAAAATGAGCAGCTTTTATGATTTCACTCAAAATCAGCAGGGTAGGCAAGAAAACTGAGGTCTTGAAGTATTTTTTTTACTGTCTTTAAGACTGCTATATGTAAATGAGCTCTGTTCTAATGGGCCGACCTGAATGGTGCCTCATCCTTAAAGCAGTTCCAATTACTCTCTAGTCATTTGGCTGTTTTGCAGCTTAGTTTCTCTACATGGAGTATTTGGGCTGTGAGTAAATGGTATGTTCACATTACATCAAACACTTATTTTAAAACTTTTATTTTAAAAAGTGAGGGAAATCAGATTTTTCCATATTAAGAGTCCTTTAAGTAATTCCTTATAGACTTGATTATGCGGTTCTGACACCATGTGGACTGAAGTTATTTTTAGCTACATACTGATTTTGTGCTTTTGGATTCAGCCCTGCAGTTCTCACCATGTTAACAGGTGGGGTATAAGCTTCCATTGCTTGTTATCTACATTAAATTAAAGACCTTAAAGTTACTCATATACGCAAGCCTTTAGGGTGAAAACATGCTCACTATGAGATTGTAAGACATAAACAATGATAATGTACGACTCTAAGACAGTGAGACTGTAAGACTCTAAGACAGTTCGACTATAAGACTCTAAGACAGTGAGACTGTAAGACTCTAAGACTATAAGATGCTTTAGACAGTGAGACTCTTAAGGGTATAAGACTCGGTAACACAGTGAGAATCTATGACTGTAAGACTGTTAGACCCTTAGACCCCACTGTTCAGCACCATACTAAATAGTGGGCTATAAGCTTCCATGGCTTGTTAGCTCCATCAGTCATAACTCTGGCGCTAAAACCGAAAAAGGAGATTTTAGACGATGAAGCTGATAGAGAACTTGGGGGTTAAAGGGGGAAACTCAATGTATTAAATATGAGTTTCGTCTGATCTTTCACTTTAAGAAGCTGTGGAAAGTGACTGGCAGTCTCTGATTTAGTAGAAGACCTCAGAAATGCCCTTGAAAGGGTTTTTAGTGTCAAGATTTCATGGGACTGAATTCCCCTGAAGCCCAGAGATCAGCCTCAGGTCACCAGGCCTGTCTTTTTCTTTCTTTGTTGGGATTATGTGCTCACACAAAGCCCAGGGTGACATTTCAGTGCACTTGTTCATCTTTCTCTTTGCTCTGAGCGCCTCTGCTCATCCCCAGTGGATTCAGCATACAACAACCTCTAAACACACATTACTGTGACATTCCTTCATTTATTGGTGTGGAACAGTAATGATTGACTCTTTTGCTGATTAATGATTTGTTGGCCTGAAAATACTATTTTCTTATTTTCTGTCTGTAAAACTGTCTTATCTTTGGCATACTGTGTAGATTAAATGAAAGAAACGTGGACATAGGTTTTACTGTGACAGGCTTCAAAGTGCCTAAAGATACAAGATAAAGGAGTTCCAACCTCTCAGCATTCAGCACCACCAGTATAGTGCACCTGTTCTTCACTGGTTCAGGACTTAAGTTAGATGTGCGTTGTTCTGCTTGAATGATCCAGATGTAGTGTGACTTAACAAACAAAAACATTCCTCTGAACCTGATCAGTTTCAGGGACTGGACATAAAATGAACTTTTTTATAGTACTGAATAAGATACAGATATATAAAAAATATAATAAA
This sequence comes from Brachypetersius altus, assembly GCA_037974465.1. Lineage (NCBI taxonomy): Eukaryota > Metazoa > Chordata > Actinopteri > Characiformes > Alestidae > Brachypetersius > Brachypetersius altus. Next base: position 7,435 of record JBBPDB010044066.1, on the reverse strand, counting down.
TGCTTAAAAGTGGTTAGAAGGCGGTAATGAAGGGATGCTGATGAGTTTTCGTTAATGCTGCAGGTGCAGAGTCCTTTGGCCTGTTCTCCTGTGTCATAAACGGTGAGGAGCGAGATCAGACCCACCGAGCTGTGTACAGGTACGACCCCCCCACACCCCACACCATTGACGACCACCCTACACTGAGTGTTATAATGAATCGAACAGTCCAACAAATATCTAAGCACTTGGCCAGTCTTTAGCCATTAAAGGCACAAATTGGCCGAAATGTTTCTATTTCAATCTTTCCCTGATGTTTAATGGCTTTATGTATCAAAACGATTTCATAATTCATCATTCGTTCTTACGTGACCATTTTTCAACCCTAGACTTAAACGAGGTGTTTTCTTGCTGTGGCTTTAAGACTTATGTGTGTAAATGATCTCTTTTCTGATTGGCTGCCCTTTACTGCAGCTCATTCAAAAAGCACAGGACTGAAACACTGCTTACAACGTCAGCATGAATGGGCAGGGTTAAACTGATATAGGCTGAATAAGGAGACACAAGGAGATTTGTGGGTTTTTGGGACATCCCAAAAATTGCTTTGTTGATTTGAATTGATTTGATTTGTTTTTGTAGTTCAGTTTCCATATGTGGACTGTGTGGGCAGGGCAGTGAATGTTTACATACTCTAAGCCTTTTTAATTCCAGAAAAGTGATTATTTGGGTCCTTTAATGTATTGAAAGGATTTGCAGATGCAATATGTAGCAGTAAAATTGCAGTACTGATATTCTGTCCTAGCTGTGGGTGGTCTGTTTAGAGCTTGAGTCTGTTATTCATGTGTGCTGTGACTCATGCGGGTCTGCCTCGCCTCATGTCCTGGCTGTAGGTTTGTTCCTCGGCATGAGGATGAGCTGGAGCTGGAGGTGGACGACCCCCTGCTGGTGGAGGTGCAGGCGGAGGATTACTGGTATGAAGGTTATAACATGCGGACAGGAGCGCGAGGTATATTCCCTGCATACTACGCCATCGAGGTCACCAAGGAGCCCGAGCAGGTTAAAGCAGGTCAGTGAATACAACATAAATATATTCTCCATATCCATCAATAAATAAGAATTATGAGAATTACTACAGATCTTATAGCATAATTATCTTCCATTGTGTCAGTACACTGGGCACAAAATGTCAGTTTGACATCATGAATGACTCACATGAGGTCCAGCATGAATTCTTATTAGTTTCATAGTATTACTGAATAATTCATGGTAGACACTGAATAATTCACAGTGGAGAAAGAATATTGCATGGTGCATAGTGAATAACTTATGATAGATATTAAATAATTCATTTTTGATGCTGAATAGTTCTCAGCGGTGACTGAATAATTCATAGTAGATACTAACTAATTCATCACAGGCACTGAATAATTTGCAGTAATGTCATTTCTTTCCCAGTGAGAAATGTGGACTGGGTGGAGACGTACAGGCTGAAGTTCCTCGGCTCGGTTCAGGTTCCATATCACAAAGGGAACGATGTGCTGTGTGCAGCCATGCACAAGGTGTGTACCAAGCTCACACTGCGGGTCTTTCATGTTTCTTTATAGACTCTTATTCATCCATTATTGATGTATTTATTCATAATATTAGCACGCATTCAGGAACATTTTTATTTTATTATTAAAATGTGTAAGAGAAGAGGGTTGGGATTTCAGGGCATCATCCAGGATTACTGTACATTCACCGGACCCTTTTTTTTACCTTGCTACTACTGGGTTGGAGCCTTTTTGCCTTTGGAACGTGCCTTAATGATGCTTCATGGTAGAGATTCTGCAAGGTTCTGGAAATGTTCCCCTGAGATTTTGGTCCATATTGACATGATAGTATCATGCAGTTCCTGCAGATTTGTTGGTAAATCTCCGGTTCCAGCACATCCCAAAGCTGCTCTACTGGACCGAGGTCTGTTGACTGTGGAACCTGCCTGAGTCCAGTGAACTCACTGTCATGATCTCAGTTTGAGATGATTTGAGCTTGATCCTGCTGGAAGTAGCCATCAGAAGATGATACACACTTGTCATACAGGGATGGACGGGGTCAGTAACAAAACTCGGTTTGACTGTTTAAATAAGGGTTATATAATGGTTCTAATGGACCCAGGAAAACATCAATCAAGCCATCACAGCACCACCAACCCAAATTGCTGATACAAGGCAGGATGGATCCGTGCTTTTGTGTTGTTTACAACAAATTCTGACCAACTTTCCTAATGTAGCAGCAGTCATCGAGACTCATCAGACCAGGCAATGTTTGACCACATCTGCACGCTTAAATGTGCTGAGCTGCTGCCATGTGATTGGCTGATTAGATATTTGCAACAAACAAGTGTACCGAATAAAGTGACTGGCGAGTGTATATTAAAGTGTTCCAAGTGGTCAAGCACTGAAAAGTGATTAAATAAAAGCTCTGTTTGTAAAAGTGTGCTTGTGTTCGGTTCTAGATCGCCACCAGCAGAAGAATGATGCTCCACTATAACCCCCCCTCATCCTGCATCCTGGAGATCAACATGAAAGGAGTGAAACTCGTGGTCCAGGATGATTACACAGCCTATGACGGAGTGAGAAAATAGTATCCACTATCAAATAAGGACAAATATATTACTGTTCAGAAGTCTTGAGCTCCCTTGTGTCTTTATATTTTGTAGGAAAATTAATGAGTAGATTGATGTGCAAACATACATGGAAACTCAGTATAAACCATAATTCTAACCAGCTTTAAAGTCAGTATTTGTTCTAAGCACCATTATGACCACCATTCACAGCCTGAACTCTTTAAAGTCTTCAGGAATAGTTCTCCAGGCTTCTTGAAGGATGTTCTTCTTTGGATGTCTGCTGTCTTTCGTTCCGTTCTCTGTCCAGATTATCACACATTGCTTCAGTAATGTTGAGATCTGGACTTGTGGAAAGCCGATTCATGACTGTAACGAAATGTTTTTTCTATTGAGGTGCTTTGATTGTATTGACAGTGTGTTTGGGATTGTTGTTGTGCTGCAAAATGAAGCCGTTGCCAGTCATACACTTTCCATATGGTATTAGTGGAGTGTGGGGGCTCAAGACTTTTGCACAGTACTGTATGTCTCCTAAACCATATAATACAGAAACCAGTTCAAAATATAGTTATCAGTATATATATATATCAGTATGTGGAGAAGTGAGTGTCTTGTGTGTCCTCCTGGGCAGAATTGCAGAAGCTATCTCACCCTCTAGTGGTGATTCATAGAACCTGCTTATCTCATGCCATTTTTATCTATAAAATGGGACGGTTTAAGCTTTATTTATGTTCAGTTGCCTGGGCTAATCGACTGTGTTAAAGATTAAGGGATTGCTTTAAAAGACAAATAGTTAAAATATAAATCTAATTGACCAGGATGTGTGTTTTGTTCCCAGAGGTGGGTTGTTTGGGTAAAACTCCACCTCAGCTTTTTGTTCCAACCACCTGGTCTGTTTAGTTTGCTCAGATCATTAGCAGAGGGATTCAGGCAGATACTGGGATCGATTTTTAGTTCTTGTCTGACTGTTAAAGCCCATATTCAATTATTTATAAGATTTTCTCTAGTTTAGAGATGCACCCGAAGGTCCCCGGACCAAATCTTTGTTTTCTGCCATTCCGGTTTATTAATAGTGACAGCTCTGGCTACTCTGACCTCCTTTCCTATTTCCACGAGAGAAGAATGAGGTCTGGCGCTACTTCAAGAGTAATGCTATCAGAGTAAATCTGTGTCCGAAAGTAAACGCATATTGAAGTTTTAAAAATGATAATAAATATTATAATAATAAAGTATTAAATACTGATACTTGGCAGCACTGCATTGATATACTAATGTGCCAAAAAATATTGTGACACACTGCATCGATGTTTTCAGATTTAATAGAAAAATGTGCATATGTTATTTTGCCAGACTATATAACATACAAGGTGGCAATGCAATATATATTGATGCTTGTATTGATATAATGTGAGGCCAAAATATTTCATGATATATTTAAATTTTCTCTCCCACTTCTACTTAGTGACTGAAGTCTGGTATGCATGAAAATAAGGGGACACATCACAAAGCCGTGTTTTCTGGGATTCTGGTTTATTGATGGTGACAGATCTGGGCATAGGTGGGATGTGCACAAGCGTGCAAAAAAGGTTAGATTTGTGTTTGAACCTGGTGTGGTGTGTGTTCCCAGGACAGCCAGTGCAGTCACTTCTTCCAGCTTAAAAACATCTCCTTCTGCGGATACCATCCCAAAAACAGCAAGTAAGGGAACCATGTCCTGATATTGTGCTTTATTGATTTATTGATTTATTGACAGGAGAGCAGAGTGAGTAACCAAACCTCTCGTCTCTCCGCAGATACTTTGGCTTCATCACGAAACACCCGGCGGATCAGAGGTTCGCCTGCCATGTCTTCGTCTCTGAAGACTCCACGAAGCACCTTGCAGAAGCTGTTGGGTAAGGCTATGTTCGCGTCTTTTTTCAAACTGCCAGTGTCTGTTTTACATTATAAATCCTATGGAGTAAACCGTTTTTTCAAAAAAGTCCTGAGCGCTTATTTAAACGACACCGCCGGCGTCTTTTTCTGCAGCTCAGAGCGTCTTTTCAAGTTGAAAAAAAAACTTTTCTGAAAAAAACGCCCTACGTCAAGCGCCTTTTTGACAGCTGACCAATGACAAGCAAGTAGCCAGACCTGTTGTTTCCATAACAACAAGAACAACAAGAAAAAATGGAGATGGTGCCGGTAGATAAACTAAAAAAGCGCTCAGGACTTTTTTGAATAAACGGTTTACTCCATTGGGTTATAAAGTAAAACAGACGCAGGCAGTTTGAATTTTGTCTGCATTTTGGCAATTGATAGTGCAATGATTTGTAGCAGGTCTTCAAACTGACTTTTGTGTCTAAAATATGCCACAAACCGTGCATCATCCAACCGTAGCTCCTGGCCTAAACTGTTGTAAGCACCATACAGTTTCCTTCCCCGTATAATGTCATGCACCCACAAACGACTCGGCTGCTATTTGTAACCGAACGCTGCCAGTTTTTTTTTTCACTAAAAAAGCGCTGTTGTCAACTTTTTCTTGTCAAAAAAAACGCCATGTGTGAACACGCCCTTAAGTCTTCTTCACACTTGCTTAGAATTTGCTTCATAAAATGCAGCTATGAGACTAATGCAGAAGACTGGGCTGATTTTTCACATTTTTATTGCAATATTTCGACAAATGTAACTGACTGGTTTTTAATATTTTATAGTCTGTAGCAGGGGTCTTGAACTCCTGTCCTGGAGGGCTGTGGTCCGTCACGTTCTGGTGATTTCCCTGCTCAGATACACCTAGTTCACCTCGCCAGTTAATTGCCAGGTTTAGTGAATGTGTGCTGGATACAGGCCCTCCAGGACTGGAGCTTTTAACCCGTGGTCTGTAGTGACGCATTATTTAGCCACAAAGCCTCGTGGTTTTGAAAAGATAAATCTGGTCTGCCTCTAGTGACTGACATTCACTTTGTGTTGATCATTAAAGAAGTATCACTCAGTTCTTTATCAATGTTGACTTGCTCACCAGCGCCCCCTACTTTGTGCTCCATCTGGTTTATTCACACACATTTAAACTAGATTTTTATCTTGGTTTTCCCTGGATGTTCTGGAGCTGGTCTGGTCACTAGAAATCCCAAAGCCTGAATTTTGTCTGAACTGTTCCTTTAATCCCAAATAAAATTCTAAATATTTCATATTTCATAGTTTCAGACTACATCGACATTGATTTGAGGCATTTTGAATTATTTGAATTCCTTTATTGTCATTGTACACAATGAGATTTAATATTCAGCTCCTCCTATGAAAAAATAACACTATACATTATACTATACATACACATTGTACATTTTATAATATTATACTATATTAAAGTTATGGTCTATATATTAAATGTAATGTATATAATATTTATAAACAATCTTATACACTATACACTTATCTTATACATCTTATACACTATACACATATACACTTACACACATACACACTATTTATTTCCTTAAATTATGTTTACATCAGGTAAGGCTGTCTTCACTCATGTTCTGCTGCTCTCTCCTCCCACAGGAGAGCCTTCCAGATGTATTATAAAGAATTTGTGGAGGTTTCGTGCCCGACGGAGGACATTTATCTGGAATAAACCCCATCCTGGCTTTTAGTGGTCGTGTACAGATGTACAGCGATGTGTATTATAAATATGCTGCATGACGGACGTGCATAAACATAATCCAAACACTAATCTATCAGACTAAAAAGAAAACAGAGATGAAGATATGGCACCTTTCTGATGTTTCGGAAAAGAGAGAACCTAAATACGAGGTCTGGTTTTGAGCGAGCAGGCCGATGGAGAACTCGAACACTGAGCTGGCCATGAAGACGTGATGGTGGAGGTGGTTCTCCATCATAAAACCTGGTCTGGAGTAAAAGGGAGATGTTTTACAGCTCCCTCATGCTACTGAGGCTCCGGGAGGAGTGGAATACAGACATTTCTACACTGTAAAATATAATGTTCCATCATTCTGCAGCACCTGCTACTAGAACAGCTCTCTGACGATAAAACAGTGTGGTTGGATTAAAAACACAGAAGCCTTTTCACGTCCTCATCTGGTGTCTCACCTCCCTCCCACGCGCCGCAGTGTTCTAGATACTACAGAGCTCAGCTTGCAGTAAAGGCTAAATATCACTTCAGCTCAGTTCAGCTTAATGTGCTGCCTGATCATTTTAGTGTGGAGAATCTCAGCCCACAGACACGCTGACTGAGGACACCCAGCTTTTCAAAATGTTTCAGTAGAAATGGGCAAGTTTTTTAAAAGATTATTTATACTTATATATACAGTACTGCACAAAAGTGTAAGGTCCTCCCTAATATTTTCCTTCCAAAGATCCAGACTATTTTGTATTTTTAATGTCATTTTGAGGAATAATTTGCCAGTCTCTCATTTTCAGTTCAGTCCCTGAAACTGGCCAGTTTCTGAGGAATGTTTTTGTTTGTTAAGCCACAGTGAACTACGTATGAACTTTTCAAGCTTAAAAAATTACATCTTTGTTAAGTCCTGAACCAGAGAAGAAATAGGCGCAGCTGATTCCAGATGATCACAATGTACTACTGCTGAGTGTTTAGAAAACCTTTACCTAGTCTCCTTGTATCTTTAGGAACTTTGCAGGCTGTCATAGTAAAACATTTGTTGTTATTTCTTTCTTTATTTTTGCACTCCTGTGGCTTAACAAACAAAAACATTGGTGGCCTAGTGGTTAGGGCATTCGCCCTGTGATCAGAAAATTGGGGTTCGATTCTCAAGACCTCTAGGCACCTCTGAGGTACCCTGAGCAAGGTACCGTCCCCACGCACTGCTCCCCGGGCGCCATGTTCCTGGCTGCCCCCTGCTTCAC
>JBBPDB010044055.1:0-11249 GCA_037974465.1 Brachypetersius altus | reverse complement strand
TGAAGTGTGTCGTGTTGTGTGATTGCTGTTTGGTATAATGTCATTGTCAAAATAATGTAAAATAGCTAAAGCTTAAAAAGCAGCTCTGCTGCTGCCAGCAAGACCAAATCAAGTAGTTCTTTGGCTCTAGTGACGGCTCTTCAGTCTGAATTAATGTATTTTTCTAAGTATCTAAATGCCTGTAGTAAAATGTTGTTGTTGAAATCTGGGTGCATCCCTTTGAATGCTATGGATTGCTAAAGATATCAACAAAAAACTGGAAAAAAAAAAAACAACAAAAAACGGTTTTTCAGTTGGAAAAATGGTGCTGTGCTACCATAATTCAAACGACTGTAACTTGACAACCGTTTAAGATACCAAGATATCATTTTAATGCTTATTTTCTCATTGTTTAAATGATCACAAAACCTCAATTTTGAATTTTGGGTCACTGTGGCTCATTTTGTCAGATCAGGTCACATTTAGCACTATCATGCATGGACCACTATATATTGCCACGAAAAATTCTGTGATGTCCGGCGTGTTTTGGTACATAAATACATAAGTACATAAATAAATATATTATTTAACCATTTGTATCCATATCTTATGTGTAATGTGTAACCGATATTACAGGAAGACTTTGTCTTTTGTTTTTATTTTGCCTCCATCAATTTTGAATGAGGTCAGGGAGGGCAGCAGTGTTTCAGGACCGTATTTTAACAGGGTTTCTTTCTTTCATGGTAGAGTTTTACCTTGCATTTCTGGGTGGAGTGATGAACTGTGTTCACAAAAACCACACAGTGATTTCCACTACAGATCATTTTTAAAACATATTGTTGGTATTAATTTCAAAAGTAGCGTATTTTTTCATAAAACAACACGTCTGATTCAACAGCTGATGTGTGGAGTTTTGTTCAGTTAAATATGGGTTGATATGTTTTGCATATTATTGTATTCTGTTAGGTACATTTGACAGAGTTGTATAATATGTACTCTAAACCAAGAGTTCACTGAAATAATAGGATAAATTGTCTTTAGAGTGTGCACGTGTGAAAGAACTCCTGTAAACACCTCGTGCTGAGCTGTGCGTCACAGAGCGCATAACCCTTTAGGCTGCATGGAGGCCATGATTACATAACAGCCTCCATTGCTACGTGTAGAACAGTGAGCACAGCATGGTGGCAGGCAGCTCAAAGTCCTGCTCTTACCCATTCACTCAAACCCCTCTTTCCATCCACACCTCCGCTCTTTCTGCCTGCAGCTCTTCAGTCTCTTTCCTGCAACATCTCTGACTGTAGGATTAAAAATAAAATCATTTGAAGAGATCTCTGTGATCTACATTTCTCATCGGCCATGCTTAACCGTGGGTGGGGTTTAAGACTCAAAAGGACAGAGAAGACACACACAATAATACTGAACCAGTCATAAATGTCTCAGATATGAAAACATCTGAAAAAAATCCAACACTTTATTATAATAATTCATGTGTCTGATGTGACCAAATGGTACTCGTTAACATATATTTCAGTAAGTGAGCTGCAGGAAAGCTTAGAAAGCCTAAACAGAACTGTAGAATAACGAAACAAAAAATTACGTAAAAAGATCATCACCACAATTTGTGGGAAATAGCACCGTTTTCATTCAAATGTTTATCCAAACAGTAAAGCTGCAGTACAGTTCAAGCTAAACAGATAAACCTTTTCACAGGGAGCTTGTTACTTATTTAAAAAAGAAGAAAAAAATAACAGCTTAAAATATACTGTGCAAGTCAAATAAAGTGCACTGCATTTCCATCTAAGAAAACTATACAGCATTAAAAGACAAAACCTATTCAATGTCCTGCTCTGCTTCTGGAGAGCTACTGTCCTATTAAAATTACAACTACCCAATGTTTCCCTCTATTATAAGACAAAAGGATTATTTGACCAAAAAAAATCTATGAAAACTGACTGAAGTGGCTCATGACACTTGTTTCAGTTAATGTTGTGTTTAATAAATCACAACTGCGTAGCTGATTATGTCCAGTCAATCTCCCTGATAAGAAGCTGTAAGCTGTAATCGTGTGCCTTCATTCCTTTCTGACCCAGAAATACCTTTTAAATGACTTTATTGTGCACATTTTCAGAACAAATGAATCTAAAATCCAGTCACTAGTTTAACGCAGGACTCGTTTCTTCCTGAAACAGTTGTGAGCTCCTTCTCTGGCGGCCGGGGGGCGGGGCCAGCCGCGTCATCCAGCCGCCGCTCTGATAAACATTGAACTTCCCGAAGAAAGCGCACGTTGCCGAACACGAGATTAAACCCCAGACGAGATTAACGGTGATCCGCAAGGACCGACACTGCGGCCTGATACGGTTTGTTACTCTGTATTGAGAACATGGGTTTGGTGCTCAGGTCGAGCGCCGTAAATATTCGTGTGAACGCGAAGTTTTTCAGTCTGCAGAAGTAAATCACTGCTCGCGCGGATCATCGGAACGTCTTGGACTTTAAAAACAAATCGCCGGATTTAACTTTGCATTTGAGGATATACCTGCGTAACCAAGCAGTCTCTGTACCTCTGGCATGGATCGCAATGGCTGTCGATTAAATGGCGGCGATGGAGGCGAGGGCCAGCCTGGTGGCAGCCAGGGCTCTGGAAGCTCCCACTACGGGATGATCACGCTGGAGGACTTGGAGTCATTCACCGAGGACCAGCTCTCAGACTCCGGCAATGGGAGTTTGGAAGACGGAGAGACCATGGAAGACGACGAGCAAGACCGACTCCTCCATTACTGGCAGGACGTAGGAAGAGGACATCGAGTTGAAGTCCCGAGGGGTAAATATGGGAGTTTAGGAAAACAGACAAAAAGACGACATCAGCGATACAAAAAGTAGCTTTTATTTCACCTTATTTCACCGAGAGACGTAGTTTACAGCACAAGTTACATTTAAAACGCCAATAGCGGCTAACTGTCAAACTGTTCAACTAGTGATCGAGAACGTAAACACTGCAGATCCCGGGGTACGAGACAACAGAAATTTGACATTGCCTTTAACAGCCTGCAGAGACCATGCAGTATCGAACTGAACAGTTTATGAACCGTTTGGAAATTCGAATGTTTGGAGGCGAAAATATTATAATAAATGAACACAGTTTATGCTGTGAGGCTGACACACACTGCTGCAAGTGGTCTTGAGTTAGACAGGCCTCGAGACATCCAGCCCTTCCACATTCCTCCTGCCTCTCAGGCAAACGAAAATCAGTAAAACTGAATAGTGGTAATAGTTCTGATAAAGTCTTGCACTTAGATCATGTTAATGCATAGACATCAGTTTTCTAACAACAGCAGACAATACTCCTTGAATTCCTGTGAGTCAGAAAAGTTTGTCCTTAAATACGGTGTAGCAATACAGTAATACACATTTTCTATGGGAGTCTAAGCAAAGTTGTTTTTTTATTCTGGTTCTTTTTAAATATATAGATTTAATGAAAGCAACTCAAATATGTTACATCCCATACGGAACTGAGCAGCTGCTCTGAAAGACCTGCAGTTCAAACACACCTCTAGCTCTATTCAGAGCAGGGTCAAAACACAAAAACAAACAAAACAAACACATCCTTTTTAGTCATCAGTGAATTGGGGAGTGACTACATGTTTTCATATCAAGATTTTTAAACAGCTTAAAATGGCTTAAAATGCTTTTATTCTCAACTAAAGACTTTCCATTTGTAAGATGGTAATCTCTTACTCAAAATGGCCTAAACATGGCCTAGACCTTCAGAGCCAGACTGATCATTTCTCTGATCATTACAGGCGCAGTGAAATTGACAGCAGTTTAAAAAGTTCCTTTTTCCTTCATGTTTACATTTCACTGTTCTTTAGAACATTCAGATATTTTTCCCCAAGCAGAAGAAAGAGCTTTGATTTGATTTATTTTACCAAAAAATGTATAGTTATATGGAATTGTAGCTGTACATTAATATTTGTTACAAAATTAGTAAATAATATTAGACCACAATTAGACCACAATGGAAATTAATTTGCACATTTGCCCAGAACACTATAAATAATGGAAAAACTTACAGGTCAAACCCTAAAACCAACAACAGCATGAAATAAAATCTACAATAATTATAATAGTAATAATCCACCTGATCTTTTTTTCTTTGTACCGCCTGTAGAAACCTGCTCTGTAACTGTTTTTGGCCAAGAGCAAAATGTTAATCCTACATATGTATAAATCCCCCAGATTTTCGCGGATCAGGACTCGCGGATCCAGTCACACGCGGATTTTTTATGAGAACCAAACTCCTCTTTAAGCGGAAATCCCCACAACACCACGAAACCTGCAAATATTCTCCACATGTGTTTGCTTTATGTGTCAAAAAAAAAGTACTATTTTTGGGGGATACACCAAAATTATATATTTTTTGTCTGAAACCGAAAAATGAGGAAACACTTGGCCGAAACAAAAACACTGAAAATTATTATTAAATTATTAAAATAATAAATGTTAAACTACGAAAAAAAAGGCCTTTAACAGAATAGTGTATTAAAACAAACAGCGCCACACCCAAACAACCAGCTTTTTTCGTGTCAACATTTCATGCATTTTTGTGCCAAATTAAGAAAAATTATTTACTAATTTTGTAACAAATATTAATGTACAGCTACAATTCCATATAACTATACATTTTTTGCTGCTGTCCAGAGAACACAAAGAAAGCACATCTTGGGGTGGTTTAAAAGTATCCAATCAGAGAAGGTTATTGTTTTCTCCTTGCTGCTGATTGGCTGCTGCCTTTTGCAGCATCTGTGGCAACTGAAGTTCAGAATTTCCCACGTGGAGCATCTATTTTTATTTCTGTAAATGAAATTAGTTTTTACTGTATTTACCCTACTTACCACCTACAAATGATAGCAAATACAAAAAAAAACAAAACATGAATTCCAGGACAATCTATGCAGGAGGCACTATTTACACTCTAGCACTGCGGGAGACAGTTCAGTGTAAACTGTACAGTACAGATACAGGTTTACCCTCACACTCTCTTTTAAGGGTAATGTATTAAGATTAGTTTAAAGTGAAAATATGTTTTGGGAGCAGATTTGGGGTTTATACTATAAAAATGGGCATTTTAGGCATTTTCAAACCACATCACAACATCGTGGTTTTTCACTTTACGTAGGTGCTCTTGGAACATTTCCCTACATTTACGGCATTTAAGAGACACTTTTATCCAAAGCGACTTCCCTTGCCTACATACAGCAACTCGGGGTTAAAGGTCTTGCTCGGGAACCTAGTGGTGGTGCTCTTGGTCCAGTATCCTATCCGCTGGGCCGCCACCCCCATTATAAACAATCTCATGTCCGGGACCGGAAATACACTGCATGCAGTCAAAGGTTCGCGAGACCGAGCGGTTGGCAAAATGGCAGCTTTCCGAGTCGCATGCACGGAACTGATCGGGCAGTGAACACAGTTGGCTACGGTTCACGAGCATTTAATACGGAAACCATCCGATACGTTCATCTCTCTCTCGCGCTGCAGCAGCACATCGTTACTCAGGAAGAAGAAAACTAAACTCTAAAATGCGTGGTGGCACTAAAGTAATTGATCCCATCAGTGTTTAAAATGAAAGTGGAAAGTAGAACAGTTTGTGGACGTAACTTGAAAGTACACAGACGCTTTAGTGCAGTTAGCCCTCATTAAAGCTGCCTGGTCTTGTGGTCGGTGAAGTGTTTTTTTGTCTCAATCACTAGATTATGACAATTTGGCTTGAAAGTGTGTCTTTCAATGAACAATTACTGTTTTTTTTTACTTTATAAAGGTTTTTGTAAAGAATTTTTGTAGAATTTTCATATTTTATGAGGTAGATATTGCTCTTACTGGCCATTTGTATGCATGATATTTTTATCAAGTTGTTTGTTTAGGTTTAATATAAATTAATGTATTTTCTTTTTTATTTAGCTGTTTTAGTGCATGTTCTTTTTCCTCAAAAAGAAAGGAAAAAAAAACAAACAGATCCCACACCGGGCCGTGGGTCATGTGGTACCGGTCCGCTGGCTGTACAGAAAAAATAATAAAAAAACTTGTTTAAAAATGCTGTTAATAAAGCTGCGAGTACACACTGGATTTACGTTTATTATTATATTTTAAAGATACCCCATTATTATATTCTTAAAATAACCCCATTTTTATGCGTATCATTTATTTGTATATATAAATATACGTACATTTATCTGCCACTCCTTAAAGGCCGGGCCGTGAAAATAGTTTGATATTAAACCGGTCCGTGACGAAATAAAGGTCGGGGACCACTGCTTTATAGGCGTAAACCTAGGGGCGGGCGATATGAAATCGTGAAGATGTATGTACTGATGATCTGCCAAAGCAGAGAGATCATATCATCTATATAAACTACATTCTATTGCGTTTCTATGCTCTTCCTCAAGCAAATCGCACTTGCTAATCTGCTTAATGCCCGCCTCATAGAAACAGCGCTCAACCAATCAAAGAGAAGTACAGCTCTGATGTTCAGTTCTGGCTCCCCATACTGTTTCATTCAAAGTGCCGCAGGAAGCAAAGGCTGGAAGTGAAAACGTAACGAATTAGTTGGTCCCTAAAAAAAACCCAACTAATTTGCTCTAGTTACCATTTAAAATTTTTGTTCTCTTATGTTGTTCTGGAATAACCAAGTATTTATTTAGTTTTAAATTAACCTATTGGCAAAATTACACAAACTGATTAAAAACAAACTGATTCTTTAAGACTATATTTTTACAAAGGAAAGTAGTTTGGTAGTACTGTTCAGTAACTTGCTGAATAGTAAAAAATCTGTAGTTACAAATCAATTTAAATACTGTGATTTAACTGTAAAAAAAATTCATCTGATATATCTTGGCCATATCGCCCACCCCTAGGTACCCTGACTAAAAATATTCTTGGAAAATGTGTTCGTGTATTAATTACTTCATCTTTGCTTAGCAGCATATTTTTACTGTTACAGTTTACTTTACAGTGGATTTACTTTACAGTGGATCATGAAGTCGGCTTTTCAGTCGGAGAGCCACAAAGTTAGCACTTCAGGTTTGTGTTGCATTCTAACTGCCACACAAACTAAAGGTGGAGTAGAATATTCTAGCAGCATTGTAAGACAGATAAGAAAATAGTTCTATTTAAGGTGGAACTGTACTTTTGATGGATTCAGTGTGATTTTTTTAATGTTTTCTCTGGCTTTACCTTAAAATGGCACTTAACTCTCGACTTTTATCAAACGTTACACACTGCATGGTCCTTCTGAAAAACAATGTTTGTGTGGCGGATTCATTTCTGTTTATCACTTCTATACTTCTGTACTTCACAGAAACTACAAACTGCATTTCTAAGGAGTTGTAAATAGTGGTATTTCACCACTAATGCAGTAGTAACGCAGTGTGTGTAAATAGTAAAGAGAACTGAAATGCTGAAGCTTCTTTACCGCTGGGGGTAAGATTTCATGATAACTTTCATGATAAATGGACAGAGAGGAGCAGGACATGGAAATGATTCATCTAGACTTAAGTCTGAAGAAATAAAAACAAGGGAAATTAAACTAATTACTTAATTTAGTGCAACTGAAAGGAACATTTCTGCAGCAACAAACCAAATGAAAGAGTGGACAGTGCTGAATAACATCCAGAAACACTACTATCGAATGTTAGTCATGGAAGTGTAACTAACTAGCTTGAATGTGTAAGTCACTCCTACTCATTCTGTTCCGATTCCCACACATCCTGTATAATCTGCAGTGCCGCTACATCCACTGCAGATTACATTGAAAATGTCAGCTCTGTGAAAATGCATACATGATTTACACTCCAGCCCACCCTACTGTGTGAGCTTAGAATTGTTTTACTGTGTGGGCTTAGATTGGTCTACTGCCCATGTTTTATTAGGAGTTTACACCTGATGTTATGCACCTCTTAGCCAAGGGTGTGGTTGAGATGTCCACGTGCTTAAAAATAGGCATAAGATAGGAATAACTGCCACAAGCCATAAACACACCCCCTATAGCACTTTTACAGAGCAAGGTAAGCATGAATAAACTAAGTTAGTTAACTGTAATGCGCAAAGTACAACAGTTTTTTGCAATTAAGTGATATAGAAAAAGTAGAATGAAGAAAAGTACACTTCTGTTCCCAACATCTGCTCATTCTGTCTTCGCAGACATGGCCGAACCCATTCAGCAGATAACAAGCAATAATAATGGCACTCAACCGAGAGAGGCAGTTCCCTACACATTCATCTCCTGTAAAGAGAAGGTACGTCTTCATACACTGGCTCTGGGGCTGCAACAACTGCACATCTTTACATAAAATGATCCTTATGGCATTGTGCAGTGAGCTGTTCTGTATGTCTAAAAGAGAAATAAACCATAAAGGTAAAGTGAACAAGGTTTCAGCTGTAAGTTTAGAGGTGGGGGCCAAAGCAAAAATGTCATAAATGCAAGTAGTATGTTTATCAAACTAAAAACAAATGGAACAGGTCAAACTGCCAACACAACATAAGCTAGTTTACTGTTATTGCTTTGGCTCACATCTTTGTTTTAATTCAAAGAGAAAAATAACGACCGACGCATAATACCTATAAGGATGAATGTGTTTCAAAAGGAGAACAGAAAAACAAAAAAATTGGTCAAAACACTCACTTTTTCTGTTAAAGCTGTAGGAAATGTATTCAAACAGATGTCTGAAGTCGCCAGGCTCTGAGAAATGTCATGAAATAGCATTGTATGCTACTTTCTATTAAAGTAATAGTTAATTGGCAGAAATTTGATCCTCATTTGAAGTAAAATGATTAAAATAGATATATAATACTATATTTTGAAACCACTATGAGGTCTAGTACTTTAACGCAGTACTCCAATATGTCAGACTGCTGTTTGCCAAGTGACAATTATTTAGTGTTTTTTTCCCCCACGGCTGATTTTCAGTCAACAGTGTCTGTTAACCTGTGAAATAAGGTTTTATATATAAGGCCATATGTTCAGCATGACCCCCCCGCACAGATCTGTATATCGTAGGATAATATATTGGCTGAAACCAAGGCAAAGGTGATGTATTTAATAAGATGGCCAGTTTAAGCACAAGTGAAAGTACTTTAAAATGCTTGTTTCCCCCCTCAATTAAAAGTAAATCAGCATTACTGTGTGTGTGGTGGGGGGGGGGTCTTCCCTCCTAGTGCTACCTGTATGAATTTTCACCATGAAATAATTCCTTTTTTTGTTGCAGTGTGGCCATGTGCTTTATGAGAAACGGCACTATGAGAAAGCGCACTGGGCCTGCATCACTGTCAAGGAGGACACATACGAACAGAGCATCTGTTATGGCTTCATGAAAATAATGAGATACATCTGCCAGCAGAATTCATTAGGTGACTGACATCTCATCATCCTGAAAAGACTTGTTCGTGACTTCAACGAATTCCAAAAAGTTAACCAAACCGTTTCTCTTTTTCTTGCATATGTTACAGGCAGCTATCTGGGAATGACTATTCCTATAGTGACAGTGGTTCACACAGAGGAGATGCATACAGCCCTGTCCAGAAGAGTCACGGTAGCGTATTACATACCCATAGAACACCAAGCTATGCCACCGCAGCCGTATGACCCAGAGAT
Organism: Brachypetersius altus; assembly: GCA_037974465.1. NCBI lineage: Eukaryota > Metazoa > Chordata > Actinopteri > Characiformes > Alestidae > Brachypetersius > Brachypetersius altus. Next base: position 1,630 of record JBBPDB010044055.1, on the reverse strand, counting down.
AGTCATTGAGCAGTGGCCAGCCACCATGGTCTACACCAGGTAAGTTTCATCTGTTCTCCTCTAATTGAGTGCATTACTTGATTTACTTGATGAAGGGTGCATTACTTGATTTTAAAAGAATTGAATCTACTATCTATATTTTAAAGGGAAAGTAATCGAAATAATCGACCTGGAAAAAGTTGATCGATTCTAGGTTCTGAATGTCGATTTCGATTACTTTTCGATTAATCGCCTAGCCCTAGGTCAAAACACTCACTTTTCCGTTAAAACTGTAGGGAACACACTCAAACAGATGTCTGAAGTCGCCAGGCTTGAAGCAATGTCATGAAATAGCATTGTATGCTACTTTCTATTAAAGTTATAGTTAATTGACAGGAATCTGATCCTTATTTGAAGTATAATGATTAAAATAAACTAAATCATCAAAAAGAATATTCTCGTGTGTGTTCGCACCCCTTTATTTAATACCTTGTTTGGGGGACAGAAATCAGTTGTCCCCCAAACATGCGTCTGCATGGGGCATATCAGATGAGATCACGGTTTAACAGCTCATTGTTTTACACTTTCAGGGCATTCACTGGTGCCACAAACGAGATCACCATCATCAATCAAATTAACGCTATGGTGGAGGCGTTGGATTCTCCAGAAATCTGCGTCAGTGATTCATTCATCGTAGCTGGTTACACCAACCCTGCAGCAGCCAACCGTCAGAATGAGATCTGGTTCCTTGAAAAGCCATGAAGTCGTCATCGTCGCCACCCCCCCCCCTCACCATCTGTCTCTGCACAGTTCTGTTCTCTCCTTCTTTGCCCACCCAGCTTTCACAGTCTGTAATTTTAATGAGCATTTTGTTCTTCTTAGTGAGTAAAATGAAGAGCATGAAGATAAGAGCATACCTAAAGGATCATAACGGAGCTCGAGGGCACAAGCGTGGAACACTGTCAGCGGGTTTTTATCTTTTTTCAGACATTAAGGCAGTTCCTTCTTTTTCCAATGATAACCTCTGAGAACAGAAATTCTTGTGCTGGTTTCTCAGGACTACAATTCCTAACTAGATAGCACTACAATCTTTAGAAATATTAATCTTAATTCAAGATGTATATAAGAGTGTATATGTGTAGTTTATGACCACTGCTGCAAACCCAAATAGAAAACTAGAGGAACCTTCAGTAGTGATGCTGCAAGAACAGCTGGATCCTACAGAGCAGAGATTCTCTTTCTTTCTTTCTCACACACACACACACACAGTTTACTGAATGTATCGTTATATAAATGAAAAATTGTAATAGGAAAATCAAGCCAAAAACTGATTCCTTGTGCTGCGTATTTTTGTACAGTCCAGCATTTCACCCTTAAAGCCAACTTTGTCGCGATTAGCAGGTTCTGCCATAGCGAGAGGATAAAACTGTGAAATGGTTTGTGTGTGAACGTGCAGATCCGTGTACATCATTTGAGAAAATGGTATACCTCTGGAGGAGGAGCTGTAATCAGTAGTGGGTAGGAAATAGGGCTGGGCGATTTGGCCTAAAATCAAAATCTCGATTAATTGAACATTAACTCGATTACGATTAATGAACGATTATTTTATTTATTTTTTTGCCCTCATAGTTCACTGACAAGTTGCTCAGTT
>JBBPDB010044044.1:0-11249 GCA_037974465.1 Brachypetersius altus | reverse complement strand
ACACGGATTTAAGCTGTTTTCAGGTAAGAAACAGTTGTGGACTTCTTAAGCACTGATGTACGTCGCTCTGGATAAGAGTGTCAGCCAAATGCTGTAAATGTAAATGTATTAAATTTAGAAGAGTGTCTGTCGAGAGGTTGGTTCACGATAAGAGTGAAAAGCACTTTTTTGTAACTTTTGTAGCTTAACTGACCAGACAGGTCTGTCATTATGTGATTGTCATAGAAATATCATCAATAAAAGACAACGAGAAATTTAAGAAGTCAAGCCTGAAGCAAAATTCTTCATCAGAGGTGGGTCAGAAAAAAAGACCTGCTTTGAGTAGCAGGAAAAGGATGTTTTTGTAAAATCATGTTGTTCGTTCTTAACAACGGTTGACCTGCACCGTGTTTTATATTATAAAACTATGGCCACATTAGCAGTACAGTCTTCAGTGTAGTAGAATAGTGTCCACCTCAACAGTGTAAACCCTTTATAAGACACTTTTTGTCTTTATTTATATACTAAAATTCTAGTTTTTCATTTGTTGCCTCAACATTGTGCAGTAAGACCACTTTTGTTTGAATAGTAACACGCACCATGGATGGAGATGCATCGTTATTTTTGCTGTTCTATTAGTCACAGGAAATGGATGCAAGAACATTTTACGGGTGTAAGGAAATCGATCGAGCAGTTTCTTCCCCTCAAGCCTGCCCTATCAGATTTTGGTTTGTTGCCTCAGTGCAACAAGACGCTACAATGGTACTAAAAAGGTTTTTCTCTTATATAATAAGTGGAATGAGGAAGTTTTATTGCAAAAACAACAACAATTTATAGTGTAAACCAGGCATTGTCTCAAATACTGACAATTCTGGCCTTATTCCAGTCTACTTTTCACTCTATGAGTCTATTGTTAGTGTAAAATAAAAAGTAGGAAATCTCTTTTGGCACTCACACTTGGGCCAAAAAGAATGTATAAAGATTTGCAGATTTTTTACACAAGGTGGAGCCCATTCACAGTGAATAGTAGACTGTATCACTCTTGGGCGTAAGAATGCAAAGCACAGTGTCTTCCCTCGTGTCTACAAACGAACATGTACATGCAGGTTATATGCAGGTTTCCTTTTCTTATTTTCATAGAAAGTCAGACTGGTTCAGCTTAGGCAACAGCTTCACCGTGGGCTTTTTTGCACCAACCCTGGCCTACAGCTTATCGAAGTCCATGTTTTGTTTCTCTAAATTCTCTTCATAGCACATACGAAATAGGTCTAGTTTTAACACTTCTGCACTCACAGATATGCTTATCAGCTGTCAAATTATACTAATTTCTAAAGCACTTTTCTGTGGCAGGGCTCAAACGATACCCTTATCCAACAAAGGCTGCCTCACCTGGCCGTCTGCCTGCTTATTTTACATTTACCAGACGCTTCCATTGACTTCCATTCCCTGCCTACAGGGGACGGTCCCCCTGGAGCAACTTGGAGTTAAGGGTCTTGCTGAGGGTGGGACTCGAACCCATGACCTCTTGGTCTGGAGACAAGTATCCTACCTGCTACACCACCAGGTGATCTGTAAACTGACTTTGTCAAACAGGCATTCTTTTTCATCTACACCCTTCTCTGCAATGAATGTACCGATGTATATTAGATCACTGTTGCATCACTGTTTCTTTCAACAGTTGAACAGGATACTTTCTATGTCTTTCTCCACACTCAGGTATCAAATAAGGAATTCATTCCATTGTTGCTAAATATACAGATATAGATATAAAATAATGTGTAAATTCCTTATCTTTGTTAAGCCACACAGTGAACCACATCTAACTTAAGGCCTGAACTTAAGAAGAACCAGGAGCAGATGATTCCAGATGATCAGGCGGTGATCAGTATACTGGTGGTGCTGATTGCTGAGTGGTTGGAACTCCTTTATCTATTTACCTTGTGTCTTTAGGCACTTTGCAGCCTATTTTAGCACCAAAATGGTGATTCAAAGCAAAATATAAAGACTTTTGCACACTACTATTGATATGCTAAGTTTAGTGTCTGCTACTAGCCCTTATTGATCATGCATACACCCATAAAAAACTTTCTTTTGGTGATTACAAAAATTTTTTTTTGTTAAAAGCTTTTAACTGGATGGTACAGAGGAGCGAAGAGAGGGAGAGAGCCAGCTTGGCAGCCAGTCTCACATGTGGTTGATGTTAAAAAACGAGACAGAGCACATCTCTGCCTGGAAGGAATACTCAGCTTCACCCTTTCACAAGCACTCCTTCCACTAAATTCACATTTTAGATGTCAAAAACGATTCCATAAAAATGGGCATGCACATAAAAGTTCTATAATTATTAACAAATATAATATATGGATGATATATGGATGTCTTTCTTTAAACTGTGTTTTAATTCTCGCAGATGTTCTTTCTTTATAACAGTTTAATGATGCTACAGATGTAGACAAATGTAATGTTAGCCGTCTAGCCCAGAGACTTTAACAGGTGTATTGCCCAGATGGGGAACCAAACCACAGTTTGAGTGTCACTTCTGTTCTGAGAACAGCCCACCACCCAAAAACATCTGGTCTATGGTGGTTCTTTTCAGTCACAGATAGACTACAGTCTGTCTCTGTAAAGTTAATCTATATTTTAGGTGTTTCTAAAACCAATGACCAATCAGGTCCAAGGTGGGTGGAGCTACTAAGCATATAAATAAATATAATGTACCATTTATTACAGTTTTAACATTATATTATTTGATCAAGTATTCTTTGGTTATAAAATATTTTCTGTGGATTTTACATTTTATATCATCCATGTCTCTGTGGTTCTCTGTGTCAGAATGTACGTAACAACAATGTTTTTTGACCACGATATATGGTAAGTGTTTCTAATAATCTGGCCAGAGAGGTCCAAGGTGGGCGGAGCTACTGTTGAAAAAGGGTATAAGTGTATGTATAATGTAATACATTGTAAATATAATGTATCTTTTATTGCACATTCTAACATTATGAAAGTTTTTTGTATTTTTATGAAATATTTCCAAATCAAAAACTAAAAATAAACACTGGTGTGGATTATCTCCGTACTATCACTAAGACGGATGGCCGAGGGAGCTTTAAAGGCTGAACACCTGTGGAGCATGAGGGTCCTCCATGCCCCGGCATCCCGGTGGAAAGTATGCCATCAATCCCCACAGACAGACAGTCACCACCTCTCTCATCTTCACGCCGTGGAAAATGGACAGTGAGCAATTCATCAGAACCAGGAATGTGTTTTTCTCGCCTGGTGTGTGTGTGTGTGTGTGTGTGTGTGTGTGTGTGTGTGTGTGTGTGTGTGTGCAATGCTTTTGACTCTGAAATGGTGCCTCCCAAATTCATTGCAAGCGTTTTGTTTTTGGGGCAAAATGAAAAATGACATGGTTTGTTCTGAGCTGCTTCTTGGGAAATTAATAGTAGTTAGTTTAGTTAGTAGTTTAGTTATATATCAAGTTAAGTGCACAAATATATATATTTTTAAACAAACACTGATAAAAATAAAGAATTATGAGCCATCCATAACATTTACAGTGCTTATCCAGAACTATGTACAATAACATTTTGAGCCACCCCTCATTTCTTTATATTTAGCTTTGAATCACTGTGTTGGTGCAAACATATTATTTTATACCTGTCATACTCTCTTTTTTGACAAACTGAGTAGATGAAAAAAGAAATGGGAACAAATGCTTGACTACGACAGGCTGCAAAGTGCCTAAAGATACAAGGAGCCTAGATAAAAGAGCTCCACCCTCACAGCATTCAGCACCACCAGTATACTGATGAATCAACTGCTCCTGGTTCTTCACTGGTTCAGGACTTCAGTTAGAAGCTCTTTGTTCTGTTTGAATGATTCATATGTAGGTCACTGTGTGTCTTAACCAACAGAAACATTCCTCTGAAACTGGTCAGGTTCAGGGACTGGACTGGAAATGAGTCTTTGAAAGTCCTCCAGGAAGCCTGGAGAACTATTCCTCAAGAACACATTAACATACGAGAACGTATATAAAGGGCGTGTGTCATATCGCCAGTCAACGGCCACTAGAGGCCACTAGTGCCTAAATAATGGAAAGGCATTTATGATGAAGCACTGATTATGTTCAGGTGATTTAGGTTGTTATTCACAGTACAAAGAGGCTGTCTTTGTGTTTTCACTTTGTCAGTTCTCCCTCACTTTTTCCCTGGTGTTGGGTTCATTCGGGTTTCTCTTGGTTTCATTTTTGTGTTTGTAAAATAAAGAAAAGCAAAAGAGAAAATGGGCGTCTGCTTTTGTGCCTCCTGCCTGAGCAAGCTCAGCCCCAATGTGAGAGTGTGTCCTATAAACATTGACTTATGGATATACACACACCTTTGATTCCAGGTAGTCCAACATTTTCAGAACAACAGACGCCGCTGTCCCCCTTTGGACCACGCCGTCCAGGACCTCCAGCTGCTCCGGGCTGTCCAGGACTCCCTTTGAACAAAGTTATATGAACATTAACACTTTAATCATTAAAGTGAGAGTTTCACCATCAATCAAATAAAATATACTTCATATCCATCTCATCCTACGTGCAGTTGATCAGACAAAACAGCATTTGCTGTTTTCACCTCAATCTTGAATTTTCTCTACACTTTATTTATTTATAAATATTAATATTTCACATTTGGTCATAAATGTCATAAGCAAGTCTGTTTGAGGTTCCTTAACAACTCGATGGCCTTGTGATTATTTATCCTTACAGTTAGCATGATGCTAACGAGCGCACATAGGATTCCAGTACTTGTTAGCCACATTAGCCTTGCAGTTCCAGTGCAGACTCTTGATACCAAACATGTCTGGTCTGACTGACTGCAATAGTGGCAAAGCTAATTCTGTGTAACGTTCTGGTCAGTGGCGGGCGTTAGCCACTGCCTTTTTGTTGGGGGTTTTTTTATTGTGGGGTTTTCTGTCCGTTCTGTTCATGTTCTGGGTGTTTGGGGCTTTGTAGTTCTGTTCTGCTTGTGTACGTTTCATGTTCCATGTGGTTTGTTTTAGTTCATGTGCTTCTCGTTTCCCCTGCCATGTTATTAGGTTCCACCTGTGTTTTGTTTAGCTCCTTATACGTCTGTGCTCTGATTCCTGTTTGGTTCTCCCTGTGTGTCACATGTTTATCTCCAGCTGTCCTGTGTTTAATGTCATTTAAGATCTGTGTATATAAGTTGGTTTCGTGTGTTCAGTCCTTGTCGGTCCTTCGTCATGTTAGAGCCTCTGTTTACCCCGTCTGAGTTTTGCAGTTCTTTGCTTTGGGCCCTCGTGCCTTTTGTTATGGTTTGCGAAATAAAAAACACATCAATGGACTTCTGCAGTCCTGCCTGTGTTTTCCAAGATAGCTCTCGGTCCCGGGGGCTTAGCCCTCGCCATTCTGTTAATTTTTGACCAAACTTGTAAACACTCAGTGCTAATGTTCCTGAACTTACCTGGCAGTCCAGATGGACCTGGAAGGCCTTTCTGGCCTTTAAGACCAGGAGATCCATTCCATCCGCCAGGCTCTCCTTTCTGACCTAGCAAAGGAGACTAAACATTAAACGAGTTTTATAACATTAAAAGATGACATATTTTACCTATGTTTTAACAAGTTATAAAAAGTCTATGGGCTACAAAACAAGTTCATGAAATTCTTTGCACCAAATCACTCTCACATAAAGAGATTCACCAGCTTTATTCTTCACAGTTTCAGGCCCTTTGAAAAGGAGCTGTTTAAGGGCTCTGTCACTTTTATGCAAATAAGCTGTTGCTGACCACCCCCCCACCTATCCCATGCTAACACTGCGTGTTTAACACACATCAAAAAGGCAGAAAACATAGGCGCTATCCAGCCCAATATGTTGGACCTCATGTTGGACCCAGAGCGCCTGTAGCCTCAGTGCTCGCCGTCTTATGCTACTCGTAAAACCAGCAGGCAAAAATGGTGGATCTTCAACTAAGATAGTGGGTGGGGCTTAATAGATGAGGGGAGGTTCTATGCAAATTTCCTCATTGTCACTTCAGACTAAGGGAGCATCCAAACGGCTCATAGAAGCACATGATTTCTGACACCAAAATTCTTCAGTTCACAGAAAATAGATGGATGTTTTTTTTCAAGCTTGGAGTGTTTATAGGAGCAGTAGAGACACAAATGGAAACACAAAAGGATGAAAACGTGAGTTTTGCAGAATATGTCCCCTGTAAAATAAATGTTAATGAGAAGGTATAATGCTGTTGTTCCTTGCCTGGAGGTCCGGGAAGACCCCTGAGACCACCCACGCCTTGGTTGCCTTTCTGTCCAGGATAGCCAGGCTGTCCATATCCTGGAGGTCCAGGTAGGCCACTTGGGCCTGGACGTCCCGGAAGCCCCGGTAGTCCAAGTGATCCCTGATCTCCACGGAAACCAAACCCCAAATCCTAATCACAAAATGACAAATGGAGAATGTTTCAAGTTTAACCAATTATTATAGTCCCTTCATAAAAGGGGCGGTACTGTTGGTGCGAGGGGAATCTAAACACAAGACCACAACAAGACGAGAGACAATCAGCAGAGGAGACAGACACACATCACATGTGTGGAGATCCTTCACTCTAGACACACAAACAACATGGAGACCTGCAGAACCTGCAAGTCGGTGTTAAAGTACAGTAACAGAATCAGCGTTCTGAAACGGCTCCGCTAGCTAACATGGCTAACACTAGCACTGCAGGGAGTCGTCCTGCCGCGACTTAAACTGTTCCCACTCTCAGTTCTACACTTAAATTTACCAGAAAATTCAATGTATCAGTCTTTGTTTTGTTGTTTAATTGTCGTGTTGACTGCTAATGTTACAGAGAACTTTGATCAGTGTTGGACACCTGATGATGCTATCAAACGACTAGTCGAATCGACTTCGACTTTGTAGACGGATAAGATTTGAAAAAATCTCGTTAATGCTCTATCATCCATGCCTCTTTGCAGCGAATGAATAAAATATTAAATAAAACACCCTTTTGAGAACTTACTGACTCCCCCTTGGGCCCTGGTGGTCCCTTTGGTCCAGGCCGTCCTGGAGGACCATGGCGACCATCTGGTCCAGGTAGGCCTAGAAGCCCTGGAGATCCTTTATCTCCTTTTTCTCCATCATGGTAGAAGCTTCCACCACTGCCTTTAACTCCTAGTGGCCCTTGAGCTCCAGGTGGGCCTGGAGGTCCCTACAGTGAAAGCAAGCAGTGAAATATACAAAAATACATACATACATATATCTATATGTGTCAAAGGTATATATTATATACATATAATCTTTTTGTAAGCACAATAATTCCCCATATTTTGCGGCGGCTATCTTTCAAGAGCACCCGCGTATAGTGAAAAAACATGTTGTTGTGTATTGGTACAAAAAATGCCTAAGTATGGTTGTGGGACAAAAGTATTGGGACACAGTGGCGAGGTGAACGAGTCCCTTTGTGTGAAAACATCCAGAAAAAATATATTTATTGCCACAAATAAGCAGTTATTGTGGGGATTTTCACGTAAAAATATGAAAAAAACACCTGCGTGTGACTGAATCTGCGACTCCTGATCCACATAAAACTGGGGGATTACTCTATATCTATATACACCTTTGCAAGTCTATGTTTTAATATTTCATAGTTATTATTCAGAGGAGTGGGGTTCTATTGAGTTTGCGGTGCTCTAATCAACATAATACCTGAAAGCCTGGTGAGCCTGGAAATCCTTTAATCCCCGGGTCACCGTTTGGTCCAGGGCCTGCGTTGTCACCTAGTAGTGAAAAATAACACTCTGCATTCAAAACCTCTTAGTTTATATTGTCATAAAACCTCTTATAATATTAATACACGGCTCTGTTAAATGTAAACCTTTGCTTTCTAATGCAACTGTAGGTCATGATTCTGTACTTACCTGGAATACCAGGGGGGCCTGGTGGGCCTGGTGGTCCACTGCAGGAGGAACAAAAGTAACAGGGCTCCCCCTTCTGACCTGTAATAAAGAAATTTGCATTAAAAAATACTACACCCATAAAAATTATAGAAACCCATAATCCTCTAATGGCCCACCCGCTGGCCCCATAGGGGCCCCATGTCCATGGTGCAGAATCAGCAGAAATAAGCTAAATTCAGTACTGTTGTTATGGACTGTCAGAGCACCTACTCAGTCAATCATTACTTGCTTCCATTAGTCTAATGAGAAGAGCAGAGCATTAAAACGGTCTGGGTTGAGTCTCAGACCGGGAGTATGCACTAATCGCTCTCTTGCTTTCCCTCCAAACGAACAAGAAGCCTCAAGTTCCCATAATAGATGACACCTATTGACCTCCAGGCCAAAGCTCTTTGGTCACCTGCTCTCCAGAACCGTAAAGCCAGAAGACTTTCTGATTTCATTGCACTTGGAAATAAAAGAGTGTCGTTAACGCCGTTAATGTCAAGATTCCAATGAGATTAACGGCGTCGTTAAAAAAATTAATCAATGCCCACCTCTAATTAATGTTTTGTTTATTGTACATTGACTAATATGAAAATAACAGTAGTATTACAACAACCTTATAATGAAAAATATACAGAGAATATAGTTTATCGCTAGAACCACTGAAGGGAGGAGAAATCTGATGTAAAAAACATCAGATTGGAATGAAACAGACCTTTCATAATAACAGACACTTCCTACAAACTGTTAAGCATGAGAGTGGATCTATGCAGCTGTAGGGATGGGAAAGAGGGAAGACATGATTCTAGATATCACAACAAGACAATGATTCAAAATACAGACCACAAATATCCTTGAACATTTTCAGAAAACGAAAGGATAAAGGTTTGAAATGGCCTTTGGTGTCCCAAAATGTGAAACTCTGAAAAGTCTTAGGAAATTACTAAATCTAGAAGAGAAAAGCTGTTGTCTGGCTGTTAGAAAGATGTGTGTTTTACTAAGTTATGACTGAAAAGGTGACAATATTTACACACAAGGTATTTTATGATTTATTTCTTCTCAATACGTAAAAAATACAAGAGAATTAATAAAATATTGTTACTTGGCAACCATAGTCTATGGTAAGCAAACAAGTCTGATTATTCAAAATAATCACATTTACCTTAATAATAAATAAATAAATGTTGCCTGACAACAGTTCCTGGTAAAAAACCACTGCAGAGCCTTTTATTGGTTATTTTTTTCATATATTTAGTGGTGAGATCTTCCATACCCTTCAGTCCGAGGTCTCCACCAACTCCAGGAAGACCCATGAAACCTTTAATTCCTTTAAGACCTTGAGGACCCTGCAAGTAATCTGCAAATGGAGATAATCAGCACAGAAATATGAACCCGAACAGCTCAGGTGACTTTAATTATAGCTCTGAAAATCGTATACATTTAAACAGACTGTTGAAAAATTCAAAATTAATCCTTATGTACAAAACACTGAAGTGACATTTGCTAATATAATCTGAAAAATTAAGACCACTTAACTTACATTGTACTATATTTTAGATGCATTATAAAACAATATATCACCATACACTGCCTATTTCTTCATGTTAATTTTTTTTTCTCTCTATTTTTGTCATTTTTTGACAATGAAGAAGAAAAACACGCAATTTCAGCCTCTGGATACAGAACGGAGAAATGTTCACAGTGGACATATATAAAATACACTAAATAGATAAATAAAATAATGAATATCAATACTTGCTACCAATGCATTGATAGAATATTGTTTTAAAAATATTGCAAAACTACACTACACTGATTTTTTCTACCAATCCTAGGAATCAACATCTACATCGAAACAACTCAATAATAGTAATACAGTAATCCCCTAGTTTTACGCAGATTTTTTTTTGAGAACCAAACTCATATTTTTATGTGGAAATCCCCACAATTACACGGAAACTGCAAATATCCTCTGCCTTTTTTTGTTTTTTTGTGGCAATAAATATATTTTTTCTGGAAGGGTTCACCTCGCCGCGGTGTCCCAATACTTTTGTCTCACAGCCTTCCAAATTGCATATCTTGGCATAGAACGCAATCAGACACTTCATACTCCACAGTTCTCAAGGAGATCTCATGGAGACCTTTCCAACAAGCCCTCATTTGTATTTTTAGCCCGAGTAGATCAGGGGTTAATCCCCGAAAACCGTGAGCCGTGAGTCTTTAAATACGCTCCGCGTATAAACTTTTGAGCTGCACATCTCTGTGGGGAATTTAAATTTGAATACCGGTTTACCTTTACATTTTCTTTAAGGGTAATGCATTAAACTGAGTTAGAAACCACATTAACGTGTTCTGGGAGCAGATTTTGGGACATATTTAGGGTTCACATTATAAAAATAGGCATTTTTAGGCATTTTCTAACCAAAACACAACAGCATGGTTTTTCACTATACGCGGGTACTCTTGGAACGTAACTTCTGCGAAAAGCGAGGGATTACTGTAATTAATAAAAATAACTCTAAACCCCCAAGACTTACAGATGGAGAACAGAAGTGAACACGAGTGAAGATGAGTGGCTTGTATAAACTTTCAGAAACCTGAGGGCAATAATGTCCCCGGAAGTCCTGGGTCTCCAGGGGGCCCTGGGGGTCCTGGAAATCCGTCTGCCCCAGGAGGACCGAACTGATCTGGCGCTGGATCACCTTTCTCCCCTTTGGGCCCCGTTGAACCAGGTGGTCCTTTTGGTCCAGGAGGTCCAAGGACAGGATAATCACCTACACACACAAAGAAAAGCAATATATCAATATACATCGATTCATCACTGCATTATGTGAGGAAATGACAGTGCTATGACATCTATAAAGAGCTCCAGCAGATGCATTGATGGTTAAATTCACAGTTACCTGGCATGCCTTGAGGTCCTGGAAACCCTGGAACACCTTCAAGAGAAACGAGTCACTGAGGTCAGATAATAAACATGGAAAAATGAAATACTGTTGTACAGTTCTGGGAAAAAAAATCAGTTCCCGCTACAAAAATGTTCAGTTTCTCAGATTTTATCTTTTCTAGCTGCAAGTATTGAACTGAACAGCTTTGCCTTCGTTTTTAAGAACTGCTGACAACATTTCTCCTCATTTCCAAATAAAAGTATTGTTCTTTAAAGCATCATTTTAAAGGAAATGACAAAACATCAGAATGAGAGAAATGCTGCAGCGTTTACAGAACCTGAATAATTCAGAGAAAACAAATCTCTCGTTCTCTCTTAAACAAAATGGCAATAATGAGCTTTGAGGAACTTCTAGTAGTGTTTCACCTCCAACTGGTCTCAGTG
>JBBPDB010043995.1:5000-11250 GCA_037974465.1 Brachypetersius altus | reverse complement strand
CTTGCAAATAATCTTTTGCACTTTCTTTTTTTAATCTCTTAATCCAGTCCCTGAGTCTTCTTCACCCCACCCATTCTTCACAGAAAGTTCTTAGTATTCCCAGTTTAAGAGCTGCAGGCTATTGTGCTGGAAATACAAATGTTCATAATATGAACATAAATTCAGCTACATTTCCATATAAAATTTAACAGTATAAATATAGAAAGCTCGTCTTGAGATGGTAAAATACTGCTGTACTTAGAGGCAGGAAGTCTGAAAGTAGCCAATCCAAGAATGTTATTTATTTCTCCTGGATGCTAATTGGCTGCTGCCGTTTGATGGATCCAACGCTCGCTGTACTTAGAGGTGGGAGGTTTGAGAGTAGACAATCTGAGAACATTATGAAGTGCACAGGCGCGAGCCCATCTCAGGAAGTTGTGACTGCTCTGTCTTGTCTTCGTATTTTAGTGTTTTAAAGTTTATCTCAGTTTATTTAGTATTAGTAAGCTGTTCGCTGTCTTAACATGTGGGTAGAGAGAGTTATTTCAACATTTCTTTTGTGTGCGAGTCTTTGTTTTGGCTCGCCGTGCACTGTTAATGTTAATGCATGCTGCTAATGCTAACTGTGCTAACGCTTTCCTCTGGGATCAATAAAGTTTTCTGATTCTGATTATTAAAAGAGGTGAATACGGGTTTACCTTTACATTTTCTTTAAGGGTAATGCATTAAACATGGATCACGTGTACCGCAGCAAAACTGGGCTGTCCACAGAGATGCCTGATGAGAGCAAATGTATTTTATATTGAAATGTGTCTGTTTGACACACTGTTTCAGGGAGACAGTGTGTCAAACAGACAATAAATAGACAGCAAATGTGAACACTATGTAAACCTTAAGGACTGATGAATATTGCACTATAGGTATGATTACTGCACAGGTGGCAGTTACAGCACTGAACAGAGTTTCAGGAATGACAAAACACTACAATAAATAGACAATGTAGCAGAGCAACAGCAATGTTAGCGGGATGTGAAATTTAGTTTACTAGAAAGAAAAGATTGCACTACATTCAGTATACAAATTATTACATATGTGCATATGTTGTACGGGAGTCATATTCTCTAATCATATCCACCACCATCTAGGATTCTCTAGTCACATGATACCACTAACACTCTTTTCAAACGACTGCTGATGTAGAACCACTCAACATGCTTGGAGGAGAACACTAACCATAAATTCAGCCAATTTGTACCCACCTAGAAATAGCAGAGCCACTGGGATTCATCCCAGGTCATGTATGACTGTGGCATTAAATGGGATGGAACTTGTGATCTCCCACTGATAGTGGCACTCAGAAGCCCATATCACCAAATTTTACTAGTATTTTGTAACTTTAGAACCCAAGTGTAATTTCAAGGGAACTTTTTTAATTTAGGTTTGCTGAACCATACAAATCTTCTTAAAATGTGTGTTAATGTAGTAGTTGACTGCCTTTATTATGTTGGCTTAGCAGTCACTTTAAATTGGTAACTGCTGGACCTTGTCATTTAGGAGCCATATTTGAACTTTGCTTTCCATTTTCCATGTGTGTGTATATAATATACTTTAGAATAAATTATATACTTTAATATAATTAATTCTAGCAAATCCTAGAGATTTTGGTGTCAGTTTCCTGATCTACAAAGCTCATGGGGAAAGTTTAAACAATCCCCACCCAAGTGGAATATTCTATTTTCTGACACCAATATGCACTGACTCAGAAGAAACCTTGTTGTGGCATTGACATATAACAAATGCAACGTATACACATAATTCCAACCAGGAAATTATTTATTTTTAATTATATCAAAATTGGTGATATTTAGGTCCAATTTCTTCAAGATGGCAGTCACAGCAACCTCTCTGGGTCCAATGCTTTGGTGCACATGTATAGTTTTCTGTTGATTTAAGACCAAACCTTGGCTCATATGTGTGTCAGAACAGCTGGTAAACATGTCTACAAATGCAAGACCCTGCTTTAGCTAAGATAACAAGAAACTTTTCTTGAGAATGGAGTTCCAGCACCAAAAACAGCTACACACATTAGCAACATCTGCTAGGATTCTGTGGTGGTACATTAGCAACATGCTAATGTACTACTGTGACTGTAATTTTGGTCTACATGATAAAAATAGGGGTGGCAGGCTGTGTGTGAATGCTTTCCTGGGGCCGTATTACAGAAACTTCCTAACTTTAAAATCCTATCCTAACTGTGTGGTAACCATGGTAAAAAAAAGTCAGTTTTCCTATCCTAACTTCAATTAAGAAAGGAGTATTACAGAAGCATCCAAACCTCAAAAAATCTTAAACAAACTGTCCTCACTTTAGTATAACCCCTCCGCTGTCCTAACTGTCGCCAGCTGATTATTTAGACTACGGGCCGTGTGATAACGCCGCTCGCCGATCAACTCTGCCCATCTTTGGGGAGGCAACTCGTCGGTACAGGGCTCTCCAGTTTGTGGTACAATCAACAAATGGGCTTCGTTTTCATTTTTCACTTAAGGTGATTTTCAAAGCGAAGTGTGTGACTGTGTGGGTGACTATGTGTGTGTGTTTGAGAGAGAGAGAGAGTGTGCGTGTGTGTCCCTATACTTTTGTCCACATATTTATGTATGACAGCTCTGTCCCACTACATTTGTTCATATTGGTCAGTTTGTCTGGCTTAAAGTTCAGAGCACGACATTGTATATCCATTTTTATGAAGATAGTAACGAAGATACTCTGACGATACAGTGTCACGGACTGGAGCCTCGTAAAGTTACAGTGGCAGCAGGTAACAGTGACTTCGCGAGATGATGTGTTGCTAGATAACAGACATAAAAGTCGATCATCGACGTTAGATCGCTTATTTAGGATTCCTAACTCGAGATAAGATTCCTAAATACAGTTAGGATTTGCTTCTGTAATACCAAATTGAAATCATCAATTAAATCGTCATCTTAACTTCATGCTTAAGATAGGAAGTTTCTGTAATACGGCCCCTGGTCTAAAGTTGCAGCTCACCACTGCTGGAGTTTGTGACTGTTGCCATGGGAATTCACCACCATGCTCATAGTCACTGTGTACATCCCACCACTAACACTAACAATGCACTGGCTAAACTTTACAGAACCATCAGGAAGCTCCAAAACTCACATCCACACAGACTGTTTTTTGTATCCAGAGATTTCAACCTTACAAATCTCTAGTCAGCTCTACAAACATGGAAAGTACATGGTGTACAATGAAGTACAAGTACAATGACCTGTTACATCAGCAAGTGCACCAGTGATGTTAGTGTCTCCAAAACCGTCATCACACATCTCAACCAGATTCCACTGATGACTGTAGAGATGCACACAATGCTGAGAACCTGATAAGGCTGCCCTGAGGACAGCAAGGGCTAACCTGTCTCAGGTTATCAGAGCAGCTAAGCATGTAGATGCTCAAAAAAGCCACTTACAGTACCCTGGGTATGTATAGCACAAGTTTCCATCATCCAAGCCATTACCAACTACATGACATCTCCACCTGCTTATCTTCTGCTGTTTGAAGCACAAAATTACTTGACAATGAGGAAGACCACCCTGTCACCCCAAGTGCTTTTTCTGACCATGTCTGATTTGAGGAAAACTCTGCATAAATGCAGCCTAACAAAGGCTGTTGGACCAGACAACATTTCTGGTCATGTACCAGAAGAGAATGTGCAGACCAGATGACAGACGTGCTCAATGACATTTTCAATATCTCTCTGAGTACCACTGTCATTTCAATGTGCCTCAAAACCACCACCATCATCACTATGCCAAAGAAGTTGTCAGTGTCCTGCCTCAATGATTATCATTTCATTGCACTCATACCCATCATCGTGAAGTGCTTTGAGAGGCTCACTGTGAGACTCATGAAATCACAATTCACATGACCGCTCAACATCAACTCTATCACCAAGAAAGCCCAGCAGGTTCTCACCACATTCACCACAGGGACTATAGAGAGTATTCGCTGTAGCTGCATCACAGTTTGGTATGGGAATTGTTCTGTTTTGGATCTAAAGACCCAACAGATCATAGGGAGGTCAGATGAGAGGATCATCAGGGTCCCTCTACCCTCTGTCATTGACATTTACATCACACGCTGCATCCGCAAAGGATGACCCCATACACCCTTCATACAAGCTCTTCTCCGTCACTTGTCTGCCAAAAGGTTCCAGAGCATACGGGTCTCCACTGCCCGAATGGGAAACAGTGTCTTTCCTCAGGCCATCAGACTCCTCAATCAGAACAGAACTGAATCATAAACTGCACCTCTCCCCCCACACCCCCCCATAAACACACACACATACACATGAACTGAACTACTCCGAACACAATTCATATGCACAGTGAACTGTTTGGTCTTGAACACCTTATACCACAACTGCTGCTATACATTCCCCTCTATTTATTATATACCTCAAGTGATATCTGCTGCTGATTTTATTTGCACAGTTACTTTTTAAGTCTATCTACCTGCATTTTGCATTTCTGCACATCTAACAATTGCACTGCTAGAATACAGTATCTATTGTTGTATCAGTTCTAACATCAACTGCACTAAATGTTGTCTTGACCCGTTGAATTGTTGCTCTTGTGTTTTTCTTGCACTCTCTCTTGCACTCTGTATTTTTTCCTGTCTGCACATATGCACTCTTGTGGTCTTTCTGTTTTTGTTTCCGAGCTGCACCTGGTGGAATGTTGTTTCATTTCACTGTGTACTGTGTATGCGACTGAAACGACAATACTTTTTTTACTTGAATAGTTACTACAGAACTGAAACTATTACTTAGAATGCCAATTTGTTCCTAAAATTCTCACATTTGAAATGTATATATCTGGAAAATATTTGTAAATGTTCCACCCTGCCTAGGTCCACTATATACATTCCCATTCCAATTACACTTAGCCCAGTGTGTGGCCCCCTCTACTCCATTCATCATTGGTCAGTTGCTCAGATATTATTAAAACCATTCTCATTATAGTGGTGACAGATTTGTATTGACATAGAAGTGTGTATAATGTTGTGGTCCATCACCCAAAATTATCCAACCAAGAATACTCTCTGGTCAGAAACTGGTCACTGATGAAGATGACGAATGGCTAACACAAACTGCAAACAGATGGGCTGCAGTTTTTGACATTAGCAAGGTGGAGCTATAATATATTCTTATAAACTACTGGGTAGCTACTAAATGCACATAGCAACACCATTAAGTCTATTGCTCTCATACCAGTGCATCTACAATGTGATGTGCTGAGAATGGTGTACATTTACATGATAGGGTGTCTAATTAATGACTGCAGCAGTGGCAGCTACAGCAGGCAGAAAGATCTAAGCTGCACCTGCATGACTTTGACTTGCTGCCTCCTAATTGCTGTATCCTGTTTCTCTAATATAGCAGAAAACCAATTTGCAGTGATTGCAAAAATGTGTAGTTCAAGTGAGTTATTTCATGTTTTTGCTGTTTGTGGAGTCAGAATTTGAATTATACTAGATAACCATAATGTTCCTTTGTTGAGTTCTGTGTATTCTGTATTTAATTCAACTCTCTAAGGTAAGAAAAGAAATCAAATAGCCTTGGCATGCTGGCAGATTCAGTCACCTTGTCATCTCTACAGTCATTAATGCTTAAATTCTGTAATATTTAGTCTGTGGTGGTCCTACGTAAGAATAGTGATTCCTCTCCATTGCAGAACAGATGATAAAATGGAGTCTGACTGAAGTCAGTGCCTGTGCGTCAACAAAATCTACATGGTGATTCTGAGGTAGAAGATGTTTCTCATAAACTGGCAACTCATTCACACATTCACACACACACAAAATAAGATGTAACTGTAGCAGTGGCCTAGTACATTTTCTAGCATTGAGATGTTCCGTACTGCAGCATTGGCCTAGTTCTGTCTTTAAGTGCGTTTTAAGTTATAAATCACATTTGTGCACCGCACTGTGCTGCTATCTTGTAAACACACACACACACACACACACACACACACACACACACACAAACCCACACACACAGCTGACACCCATGCAGACAACATGGTAAGATTTACTTTTGGTCAAAATATTAAAGGCCCCTTGTGCTTAAGCTTCAGCATCAGTTTCATACATAAATCATACACATTCTGCCTGTGTGTCATGGACAAAACCAACACATGTGCCTAACCACACACTCACACACTTTATGAGCCATGTGCTTTATAAAATGCACTGA
>JBBPDB010043984.1:0-11250 GCA_037974465.1 Brachypetersius altus | reverse complement strand
TTTGGATTGTGGATTTTGTACATTAAAAGACCTTTTTTCTACTCTGCAGTTGGATCCTTGCTTTGCAAACATTACAGAAAACTTCGCCGCAACAAGATGGATCCAGCAGAGATCCGAGACATCCTGGCAGGACAAGCACAAGCCATTCAAGATCTCTCTGAGCGTCTCAACGCAGTACAACAACCAGCTGCATCCACAAGCACCGAAGCTTCCACTGAATCCACACCACCGGCTGCCAGCGACATCAAACTCGGACTACCCGAACAATACGGAGGTGATCCCGCTCATTGCAGAGGGTTTTTGATGCAATGTTCATTATACATGGAGCATAGACCTCGAAAGTTTATCTCCGACCACGACAGAGTGCATTTCATGATCTCTCTACTCACCGGAAAGGCTCGTGAGTGGGCGACAGCGCTGTGGACATCCCAGAGCCCCATCCTTGACAATCAGCAAGCCTTCGTGACCGCATTCCGCCAGGTGTTTGATCATCCTCCGTCTGGAAAATCCATACACGATCAACTATATGAACTGAGGCAAGGAAATCGGACGGCAGCAGAGTTCGCGCTGGAATTCCGCACTCTGGCCGCCGGGAGTGGGTGGAGCGACGCACCTCTCTTAACCATTTTCCGCCGAGGACTGAATCGGAAGCTGCAAACTGAATTGGCGTGTAGAGGAGACATAACGGATCTAGAGAGGTATATCCAAACGGCCATTGCAGTGGATCAGCTCCTCGCACAGCAGCACTGTCAACAAACCAGCTTGCTGGAGGCCACTCCCCTTTCCGGTCCAGAGACAGAGCCCATGCAACTCGGGAGAGCGCCCCTATCGGCTGGAGAACGTCAGCGCCGCTTCAGGGAGCATCTATGTCTGTATTGTGGTAAATCAGGACATGTTATTGCATGCTGTCCTATTCGACAACCCAGAAATAAGGTAGTCATTTCCAGTTTATCCACTTTCACTGTTGATCAGCTTTCCATTCCTATAACCCTCTCTGTTCATTCCTTGTCTGTGTCTACCACAGCCCTAGTCGATTCAGGAGCCGCAGGAAACTTCATAGACGAAAAGTTGGCAGAAAGTTTGGGAGAACCATTCGTTCCATTGAAAACTCATCTTCCAGTGCACAGTTTGGATGGAAAACCACTTGGTTCTGGCTATGTAACACATCAAACATGTCCAATAAAATTACAAGTTGGGGCTTTGCACAAAGAACTCATTTCATTTTTTATCATTTCATCTCCCCGAGACCCAGTGGTGTTGGGTCATCCCTGGCTGGTGACTCATGATCCGCATATTTCATGGTCAGACAGAGAGATCATGTCTTGGAGTGCTAAGTGTTTGGTCGAGTGTATGCACTTTCCGATACGAGCCACTACTGTAGAGAGTCCTTTGTTGGCTATGGAGACTTCTATACCTCCTGAGTATGCCTCCTTCGCTGATCTATTTAATCCGCCACCGGCGAATGAATTACCCCCCCATCGTTCTGGTGATTGTGCCATTGACTTACTGCCTAATGCCCCATTACCGCGTTGCAGGCCTTACCCTTTGTCACGCCCTGAGTCGCGAGCTATGGAGAAGTACATAGAAGAAGCTTTGGCTTCTGGTATTATCCGACCCTCTACTTCACCCGCATCTTCTGGTTTCTTTTTCGTGGAGAAGAAAGATGGCGGCTTACGACCCTGCATCGATTTCCGTTCGCTCAATAAAGTTACAGTCAAATTCCGTTACCCTTTGCCATTGATTCCTTCCTCGTTGGAGAAATTGCGCTCCGCTTCTGTCTTTACCAAGCTGGATTTACGTAGTGCATACAATTTAGTTCGCATTCGGGAGGGGGATGAATGGAAGACCGCATTTATCACCACTAGTGGGCACTATGAGTACTTGGTTATGCCTTTCGGATTGGCTAATGCTCCCTCTGTGTTTCAGTCCTTCATGGATGACATCTTCAGAGATATGCTGGATTTCTTTGTTATAGTGTACATTGACGACATCCTTATTTTTTCTGATGATTTCAATTCACATGTGCGACATGTACGACTAGTCATGCAAAGGCTGCGGGAAAACAGGCTATTTGTGAAGGGTGAGAAATGTGTCTTTCATCAGTCTTCAGTTTCATTTCTGGGACACGTATTAGGTGTTGGAACTCTCCAAATGGAATCTAACAAGACCCAAGCCATCCAGCAGTGGCCTGTACCGAAGACTGTGAAAGAACTGCAAAGATTTCTCGGTTTTGCGAATTATTACCGAAGATTCATTCGGAATTTCGGGCAGGTCGCAAGTCCTCTCACATCTTTACTCCGACAGTCTGTTGGTAGGATTCTATGGACTCCCCAGGTTGGTGCTGCGTTCCAGAAGTTGAAGGACTTGTTCAGTTCTGCTCCTGTTTTACAGCATCCAGATCCTACTTTTCCTTTTGTGGTCGAAGTTGATGCTTCAGAGACTGGTGTCGGTGCTGTTTTATCACAAAGGAGAGGCAGTATGGCTAAATTACACCCTTGCGCATATTTTTCCCGTAAGTTGTCACCGGCTGAACAGAACTATAGTGTGGGGGACAGAGAACTGTTAGCCATTAAACTTGCATTGGAAGAATGGAGACATTGGTTGGAGGGAGCCGAACACCCTTTCACGGTGTATACTGACCATCGCAACTTGGAGTATTTACGGGAGGCAAGACGACTGAACCCTCGTCAAGCTCGGTGGATGCTGTTCTTTTCCCGTTTTGACTTCATTGTAACTTATCGACCCGGGTCGAAGAACCTCAAAGCAGATGCACTCTCCAGGCAATTTGATCACCTGGATAAGCCTACTACCATAACCACCATATTACCTCCTTCGTGTATAGTGGCCCCTGTGCGCTGGGATTTGATTACCCAGATTTCTGCCTATAACGGGGATCATCCACCGCCGGACAACACTCCTGCAGGAAAGATGTTTGTTCCTCCTTGTTACAGGAGTCAGTTGATGCAGTGGGCGCATACGACATTGAGCTCTGGACATCCTGGTATTTCAAAGACTGTACACCTCCTCTCAGTTCGTTACTGGTGGGCTTCCCTTCGGGAGGATGTATCGGACTTTGTCCTGTCTTGTCCTGTGTGTGCACAATCTAAAACCCCTCGACAGCTACCTGCTGGCCTACTGGAACCTTTACCTATACCCAAGCGGCCCTGGTCTCACATCGCTATTGACTTTATTACAGACCTACCCATGTCGGAGGGAAAAACAGTCGTCATGACAGTCGTGGATCGCTTCTCAAAAATGTGCCGACTCATTCCTTTATCTGGCCTGCCCACGGCCCTGGAAACCGCTGACGTACTGGCACGTGAAGTTTTTCGCCTATTTGGTATCCCCGAGGATGTGGTTTCGGACCGGGGTCCCCAGTTCATCTCCCGAGTATGGAGGGCTTTTTTCACACGATTGGGAGTCAGTGTCAGTCTCACCTCTGGATATCATCCTCAGAGCAATGGCCAGGTGGAGAGACTGAATCAGGAGATTGGAAAATTCCTTAGGTCATACTGTGCTCGTAATCAGCATTCCTGGGTTCCATTACTGTTCTGGGCTGAATATGCTCAGAACTCGTTAAAACATTCTTCTTTACGACTGACCCCTTTTCAATGTGTCTTTGGTTTTCAGCCTCCGTTTTTTCCGTGGGAGTCGGACCGCACAGATGTTCCTGCTGTTGATGACTGGTTCCACCGTTCCGGCCGGGTGTGGGAGAGCGCCCATGTTCACCTACAAAGGGCAGTGCGTCAGCAAAAGCTGCATGCTGATCGGCACCGACGACCCACGCCCATGTATCGTCCGGGGCAACGGGTCTGGCTTTCCACCAGGGATATCCGGTTGCGCCTGCCGTCTAAGAAACTGTCTCCTAGGTTCATTGGACCTTTCAAGATTGTCACTCGGGTTAACCCTGTCACTTACCGCCTTCTGTTGCCTCCTAGGTACCGCATCTCCCCTGTCTTCCACGTGTCATTGCTGAAGCCTGTAGTGTACAGCCCCTTGCATCCTTCTGTGTTGGATCGTCCCCCTCCTCCTTTGGACCTGGACGGTGAAGTGGCCTACCGAGTCCGGGAGGTCCTGGATTCTCGGCGTCGGGGAGGCCGGCTGGAATATCTCATTGACTGGGAGGGGTATGGCCCTGAGGAACAGTCTTGGGTGCATGCTTCAGATATTCTGGATCCGGGTCTTGTCACGGACTTTCATGCATCCCGTCCTGATCGGCCTGCCCCGCGCCGTCGTGGTCGTCCTAGGGCGTCGGGTGACGCCCGTGGAGGAGGGGATACTGTAAGGCCTGACACAGGAGACACTAATGACACAGAACGGTCCACACCTGAGCAGCATTTCAGGTCTTCCAGCAGACCAATCAGGACTAGATCGGCTTCACCTGAATACTAGGGGAAGGACCTATATATAGACTTGTTTGGACTGTAGTCAGTGCGAAGTTTACTTGCCCTGTGGTAGTTCTCTGAGCCTGTTATTCTCCAGTTCGTGTTTTCTTGGTTTTGACCCTTTTTTCTGCTCTTGTTGACTTCCCCTATTTGCCTTTCGGACCTTGGAATATTGCTACTTTGGATTACCCGGTTTTTGCCTCTTTTTGCCTGTCTTCGGATTTCTCTTTTGGATTGTGGATTTTGTACATTAAAAGACCTTTTTTTCTACTCTGCAGTTGGATCCTTGCTTTGCAAACATTACAAGATCATAGCACACAGCCCCGCCCCCTGCTAAGGAACAGCCCACTGTAATCGTGGGGCGTGGCCAATTAGCATAGCTTCTAAACATTTACAGTCAAACATCCCACATATCCCACAAGTCGCCGTTTGTAAACAGTGCCACTCAAAGACTTGGCTTGGATCTCACACATTTCCTGGCTAGCACAACGGGGCTACCCACCCAGAAAAATAAGGCCAGTTATGCTTGCTTTGACTCTCAACCCCCCATGCTTTGGCATCACCAGGGATTGTACTCATAATCTCCTGAGGATGGGAAACCCAATCTTCTGAGCCTGCTATACCTTTCTTGCTTCTCCGAAGGCCTTGAAGTCCCTGGAGATTCCTTTAAGAGTCACTGAATCATTGCTCAGAGGGCAGATGTAAGAAGAGCCTAATCAGAAAAATTGTACGGCATTAGTGTGCCTGGGGTTTTAGCAGTTACCATGGAACTCCAAGGCAGACCATTGGGAGAAGACATGAGATTGTGTTTATAAGGTCATCAGGCAGGCACAGAATGCCACAAGGAATCTGAAAGGATTTCCAACCTTCTATTTTTCTTGGCTTCAGCTCAGCGACGAGTGCTTTCATTTAGTGCATGTGTATGGAAACTGGGGCACTGCTGTGAACCGTACGCATGTTGAAGTCTTCTTTTGTCCCACCATGATAATTACACCATGCCAAGATCTATGTCTCCTCCTTTCTATCTCCTTCCATTTTCCCACCTTGTTCTTCTCTTATGACTCTCTTTGAAGGCTCCTTGACATTAAATTTAATTCAGGCAATTAACTGCTGTGCCTTAGATGACTGCGACATTCAAAACAAAAATAATAAAACGTGCTGACATGCTATGAAACACAACCCACCCCATTTGGTGGAAGGTGACAATAGGACTGCGAGGGAAATGAAAGCAGAGCTATTCATTCAGGGGTGAATAATTTCATCTAAATTGCGGCACGTTTTTCTTCTCCTTTCACACTGAGGTAATCATTCAGCTACCGTTGCTAACCGAGAAGCTTTGAGACTATATTTAATGCAAGATCAAATTGCTTAAAAGCAGTCAATTTAATGAATCCTGCCTGAGGAGAATACTGCCCTACAAAGCCAAAGTGCAGCAACTACATTTTTGGTCAAAATTGACTTTAGACTATGAATGGGGTTTAGGACTTTCCTTTTGGTCTTGTGAGAAAATATCCTGTTTCAAAGTCGTCCCGTTTCAGAGAAATGATGGTGTCAAAACTGCAGTAACTACAAAATCCATATTAATATTAAAACTTTAAAGCCCTTGTCTCAGTTTCAGCTTTGGCGAAAGTTACTGTGAAAATGAATACACAGATGTTTAGTTTGCTTTGCATGACTGGAAAAGTGTCCAGGGTTTGGAAGAACGTGGGTTAAGAGTCTTCCTTTGCTCCATGCTCCAGTTCTGATGCTCACGTTCCCAATGTCGGAGCCTTCGGTGGTGGGCAGGGGTTGGAATGGGCTCTCTGACTGGTCTGCAGCAACACAGCCCCATACACAGCAGGGGGCATGGAACTGTGTGGTCTGACACCTTTCGGTAAGAGCCAGTATTAACCTTTGCAGCAGTGTGTGCTCCAATCGTTCTTATTTGATATTGGACCAGACGGTGGAGTCTTTGCTCACAATACACATCAACGACTCTTGGTTGCACATGACCCTGTTCACTGGCTTCACCATCAAAGCTAAACAGCTATACTCCTGTTTTTTCTACTACCAACACATCAATGGCAAGAACCTGTGTTTGCAGACGTATGATAATTCTACTATTCGTATGATAATTCTACTATTCGTATGATAATTTTACCTTCTGTACGATCAATAATTCCAAAAATCCCATAATGTACGATAATTGTACCCCTTCATTTCATGGCTAAGTTATTTCATAAGTACAACAAGCTACAGATCTCTGTTTTCATGCGGCTGCGCAGACATACTTGGCTTGTTTATGTGCAGTCGTCTCATGTGCCTTTACAGACAGGTATAAGTGTAAGAAGATATCAGTGTTCTTCCCACATCAATGTTTTCAGTGTTGTCATGGGTGTCTATATAAAGGTAATTTAACCAAATTTCTGCATGATTTACTTATTCAGGCACAAACAAGGTCATTCATGGGATTGTTTCGAAATGGTTCATGTTTCAGATTATGGACTTTGATTTCTATACAGTGGCGGTTAACAGAGCCACTGCTCAAATCTAATTTTTTTAAAATAACCAATAGTCCACATCTGACTCACATCTAACGTCTTAACCTATTCGTTATTTTAATTTGTTTATATTCGTTTATATTTTCATGTAATTTATGTCATTTTATTTATCTATTATTATTATCTATCATTTATCTATCTATTATTTATCTATTAGTATTTATATTGACTGACCATAACATTCTGTGGTGATTAAGTGCAAACCATTTTCAGTTTGTTTTATTTTGACTTTATACTATATTTTATAGTCTTCTCGTCTGTGTGTCTGTGCAGTCGTAAAATAAGCGATGTTCTCTGGGACTAAATAAAGTTTTCTGCTTCTGTTGATGCAGACATTTGACTGGATAGATTTGGAGGTTTTTGGGTTTTTTTTAATTAATCTATTCCTAATAAAGTTGAGAGTTTATTTAGGGTTTCATTTCATTCCACACAGCTTTACAGTAGCTCTTTTCATTAGAGTTCCAAAGTACCACTAAAAGATAAGAACAGAGCCAAACAAACAGATCCTGTACAGATAGATGCTGGATGTATCAAGAAGTTCTGGCTTGATAGGAACTCTAACAGTTGTTGGTTGCATTCAAACAGAATATCTCTTATGTTATGATGAACAATGAGTTGCCTCGTATCAGCTCTACCTTTCCAGCCGTAGTTCTGGTAATGAAGTATTTCGGAGTGAACCATCACTTCCACTTTGAACACAAAGAGTACCCACGTGAGTTGGCGGTGAATCATGGCCGTATTGATTCAGCTGCACGGTTGCTCAGAGAAAGCCATCAATCAGAACAAAGGAGAGCATCCATCGTTTCCCGGGAACAAACGGCTTCACATCTTTGGATATTTGCTCAATCTGGGCCAGCGTTTCTTTATTTAGCTGACAGCGGCCTTTTCTGGGGGAATAAGACTTCGCCTGAGGCGCCTCATAGAGGAAAGGGAAAGGGTGAAACGCTGCTTCCGCCGGCCGCTACCTCCAGCAGGGTGTTCAGAGAGGAGCACCAAACCAAGTCAAGTGCAGGCCAGTACGATCAAGCCTGCTAACATCGTTCCGTTCAAGCTTCAGGGCGACTTTCAGAAGCGCTTCCTCAGAGTGTGGGTGGAAGGAAGGAATTGCTCTTGGGGGAGGATGCTTTTAGCCATTGGAGGATTTTGGCTGGAGACATCTGTGCACTGTTCGTGAATTAAAGGACCAGATGAGCAAAAAAATTGAATGTACATAATTTTCCATTTACCCAGACGTTGACTTCTAGCTTTAGCAATGTCAGTCCAAATACTGCTTCTTTTGTTTAGAAGTGCAGCTATGAGGCTAACATTGGTAATGCTAGAAGTCAATAGTCACCCATTCAAACATTCCCAAAACTTCTTCCAAACTGCAAATAATGAATTAAAAATTATTGTTTTTCTAACAATAATCTTCATGGATCAGTCCTGTAATTGACGGTAGTTTGACTTAGTAAGTCTGCTATATCCAAAACCATATACACAAGTCTGTTTGACCGCTTAAACCCACACCGGGTTCCTCACTGAGAAGTTTCAGGAATGCATTTATGGAAAGTTATACAGAAAATTCCTGAAGACAGAATACTGTACACCAGGGCATTAACGACTCCAGGTTTTTTCAAGTCGACTAGTCGGTTAGCAAAGTCGAAGATGAGTCGTTTGATGACCTAATCACACACAGCGGAGGAATTAAACCAAGGAACGCGTGTCAACGTCAGCCAATCAGAGGCAGAGATTGCATTGTGTACACAAGCGAGGGCAGAGAGGGGGAAAAAACACACTTCTCTCAGGGAGCGACGACTCATGCCTCTGTAGTCGACTAGTCACCAACTGTACCACCCCTTTTTATGAAGGGACTATAATAATTGGTTAAACAAAGGAACACGTGTCCGCATAAGCCAATCGGAGATAAGTTGACTTTTGTGTTAATGCCCTAGTGCAGCGTTTCTCAAACTTATTTGTCCTGGGGACCAGTCATGTCAGGCTTTGGGGCTGCAGGGCCCTGCACATATGACCCAACCCCCCGCGCCCACAACCCATGACCACCACGCCACGGATGCGTATCCGCATAGATAGATACATAGGGGCGGGGCACGCAGTGACAGCATTGCTGGGATCACACCTGATCTGGCTGAATTTTGATTGGTGCAGAAGCGAGGCTGCGGCAGGAACCCTCTCACGGACCGGCACCGGTCCGCGGCCCATAGTTTGAGAAACGCTGGTCTAGGGAGTTTCCTGGCCATGGACACAAAAGTTTATTTTTTTGTTGAAACCCAACAACTGGATCTCTTTCTCCTTGAAGATCTTGATGATTTTGGTTGATTTACTAGCAGCAACATTCTTGTGAAGCCCTTTTCATGCAAAGCATTGAGAAGGCCATATGTTCCTCCACCACTTCGCTGTTATAGGGGTGGAGGTAGCTCAGTGGGTAGGATACTTGCCTCCAGACCAAGAGGTCATGGGTTCGAATCCTACCTCCAGCAGACCCCAAGTTGCTCCAGGGAGAGACAGCCCCCTGTAGGTAGGGAATGGAAGTCGCATTGGATAAAAGTGTCTGATAAATGCCGTAAATGTTATAGGTGTCAAAGATACAGATATATATAGCAGCAGCATGCAAAGGAAAGCAAAGTCCTAAATGTGGCGGTGATCATAGATTTGAAAATTGCGAAGAGAATGCACAACATAAGTACTATAATTGTGGTGGGCAACAAAGGGTAACATACAGTGGATGTGATGTAAGTAAGAGAGCTGTAGAAATCGAACAAGTGAAAGTTGTAAATAACATTAGCTATGCAGAAGCAATAAAGAAGGTATGAGAGCACAGGAGCAGCAATGATACTGGCAAAGAAATTTGGGGTCAAGTAATTGGGACGATAGTGGCACAACACTGGCACGGATAGACTGATTTTGTTTGTTGCTTATGTAATTAATTGCACTGACCAAGTTAGACACAAAACAGAGAAATTAAAATAATTGTGAAGGGAGCTGAAAAGGTTTTGGTTATAAACAATATAACTTGGGAAAACATCAATAAAAGACTGGAAGATGATGGGAGCCAGGAACCAGGAGGTGCAGGTGATGACAACTTTAATATTGTGCAATGGAATGCAAGAAGCTTGTTAGCAAATGGGCAAGAGTTTACAGTTTTATAAAATAACTTACAAAGAAACCAGAAATCATATGCATTCATGCAATTTTGGATTTTAATGTTAGAGGGTATGATTGTATATGTGACCCTCTCCACACACTTTTAGAGTTGCCTCTACCTCTATCCGCAACTCCCCGGGTTCAAGACTACAGAACCCAAACTCTTTTAGGTTCGATACTTTGTTTGCACTGGGTCAGAAAATAGACAGAGACAAAGGTGTTTCTCTCCTCCCAAGATTCATTTTATTTGGTGACAAACATAAAAGAACCATTAATATAAATCAGTTAAAAACAGTCACAGTAGTCCACATAAACATTAAATCATGACATAAGTAGCACAGCTATAAAAGCACTAAAAGATAGATTGTAAAATCACAATATAAAAGATCACGGTGGCCGTAGTCAAGGAGGAGAACAGCCCGGTAAAAGGCTCTTTCACATACACCGTAACAATGCACGCACATTACATTTCCCTGGTGAGACACACATAAAACACACAACCAAAACCAATACAACCAAAATAATGAATGAGCGAGGGAAAGTGATAAAAAGAAAAACCTCAAACCTGGACCTGCTTCATCTAGCCGCCCTCAATGCTGTACTACAAATTAAATCACAAAAAGAAACAGAAGGACTGGACTACACACCTGAATCTTGGGAGAAATAAGGGTTAGTCTCGCTGCTAACAAAAGAAAACAAGAAAACAACCCAGAGAAAACAGCAGTGGCAGTATCTTCTGTAAGACAAACAGAGTTACTCAATAGCCACTGCATCTTTCCAGAATCAGCCACTTGAACATGCTTACCTGCTCAAAGCAAGTTGTCTTAATAATGGCCCGCACACACGCACCCACTGAACTGCCGGCGCCCTGCGTCTTCATTGCTCGCCCTGCAGCACATTTCCACACGCACACAAGCAGCTGAAGCCCAGAATGTAAAGACCAACAACTACAAAATAAAACTATAACCCACCGGTTGCGTTAACAGCCGTCCTTGGCCGGACCACAATCTCCTAATTGTTTACTATACTGTATTGTGCATTTATACACACATATATATATGTATATTCATACATACACTCAACAAAAATATAAACGCAACACCTTTTTGCTCCGATTTTTCATGAGATGGACTTAAAGATCTAAAATTCATTCCAGATACACAATATTACCATTTCTCTCAAAC
>JBBPDB010043945.1:0-11252 GCA_037974465.1 Brachypetersius altus | reverse complement strand
AGTATCAGACTCTGCTCTCTACTACTGTGCTCTGAGGCCCACAGTGACAGGAAACACTGATACACTCTACAAAAAGAGCTTCATTCAATTCATGCAGAGCAGCTCTGTTATCAGGAGGGGGCTCTGTTTGCCTTTTTACATTTAAACCTTCAGTTTCGGTCCCCAGGTTATAATGTGACTACTGACTGACAACAATAAGCTGGTGCTGCTTAAACAGGGGGTACAAACAATTAAACACTGGGAAACATCCTGACATTATAATGTTCCACCATTAAAAGACAGACATATTCACAGTTTAATATAGAAAAGAAACTACAGCAACTTGGACAACACCTCTTCACATTCACAGGGTGTTTTCAATAAGCTGTTGTGTCCTCTTGATTAAGTCTTTAATATAAAATAAATCCAGCAATTAAACCCACACATCTCTCATACACTGAGAGCATACGGATTTAATAGAATACGAGTTTTGTCATCATTCATTTTTTTTACTAAGGAAAATGTTTAAGATATTTTAGGAGGTGTTAAGATGTTTTAGGAGTAAGTTAGCCCAAATTATGTCTGATGGTTTAATATTCTATGGCCCCATCCCAATGTCGTGCTAATGTCTACAGCAACCTTTGATTCTGGATGTCCAAGTGCTGCCCCGAACACAATGTGGGTTCTAATGACAATTGCTCCACATTTGAGGCCAGGCCTGGTCTCTTGGCTCAGGAAGGTTTTGCTCTCATGTCACTGAAGAATGAATCAGCCTCATGGTCCTTGGGAGCAGTGATCAGAAGCTCTCCCTGTCCGCTCATACACTCAGTTTAAATAGATCTTTAGCATATAACACCCTTTATCAGATTACACCCACTCACTGGTTCTCTGCCAGTATGAGGAATAACTGAATATTCAAATCTCCACCTTCCCAAGTGTCTCCACCATCCAAAGTGTTTTTCAATCAATATGAAGTCAGATATCACTTTCCTCCATCATGAATGATGAAACGCTTATTTGTTCTATACCATGCCTTAAGCAAGTCACCTCCACATGAATGACTTTCCTGTACATGCAAAGACTCCACATGTCTTCAGGTCCCTGTGTTTGTGTGGACACCAGAGCCTGAATGGCACAGTATCTATACTAATACTGACGGAAAACAATTCTCTTGTCCTTCTGATACACTCGTCATCTATCTTTGACAGGCGGCCTCTCAGTGGCTGGGATTTCCCTCTTGAGTAGATTAGATGTTTATTGACATACAGAGGTTTTTTGTGTTAAGTTTGGGGCACTATGAAAGAGTATTCTTTGTGAAATGTCTAGACTTTTCAAAAGTCAAAGGGCACTTGCCATTCAGTTTACTGTATGTGTTACTGAAATAGGTTTTTCTTCATCTACTAAATATTAAGTTAAGAAATGTACTATCCATCCAAGGTGCAGAAAAATTACTTTATTACCTCCAGAATCAATAACTGTAACATTCTGCTGTCAGGCTGCTCCAACAGGAACCTTAAATAAGCTAAAATAAACTAGTCCAGAATGCAGCAGCTAGTCCTCATGTTATCAAGACTACACTGCCTTCCCATCAAATTTCATATTTATAATAAAATGCCATTATTGACGTGTGAAGCCCAGAAAGGCCTGTGAACTTATCTCTCTGTAATTAATGTTAGATGAAGAGTGTAGAGCTGGGACGTGGTGGGCACAGAGAATTCTAGTAAACAATCGGCATTGCATCATGTTTACTTACGTTTGTGACAGTGGGGTGGGGGGGTGCCGATGTCTCAGGGTGAAATTGCTATTTTTACAAATAGAAATGTCTGTTTTTTGTTTGTCTTCCAGAATTTTTAGACCATCTTCTCCAAGGGGAACCGCCGAAGAACTATCTCTCCCAACGTGTCACCATCGGGACTCATGTGTGCTCGACTGGTTCAGCTGCTTTCAGCTCCCCACATGCTCCTCCCCCATTCAAGGGCAACTGCTGTTCAAAACTCCAGTGGAGCTTCTTGTTTCTGTTGCTGCGGACTAGAGACTTTCAAACTCCTCACAACACAAACTGGCTCTATTGACTTAACTCTGCCTACTCTGTTAGCGGTAAATGACCTGTCTAACAGTGATAAAGTCTGTACACTTATCTTGTTCTTTATTTTCATAAATACTCTCATTCTTTCTCCAGATCTCTCCAGATCGACCGAGGATGGATTCCCCTTTGAATTTGGTTCCCTCTTTGGTTCCTCTTCTTCTGGCTTTAAGGAGTTTTTGGCCCACTAGAGGTTTAAACCAGGATTCTTTAGGGCTGTGAAAGCATTGTTTGTAAAATGTGATCTATAAAAATCAAACTGAACTTTAATGCACATATATATACATACACAAACTGACATAGTATGAAAATTCCTAGACTTTTTGGTAGTAAACAGCAGAGTTTCAGACTAAATAAAGTAAACAGGTGCAAGACCACACATATACTGTAGTTTAAATCCGTGATTTTTAAATTAGTTGTCAGTAGTCAATGAAGGGATCAATATTTAGATGAGAAAGTTTATGAATATGTTTATCAAGTATCAGGATTTGAGGGAACGATTCAGATCCAGCTGATAATGGTCTGTTCTGCAGACCTCATTGATGTAGGAGTTAATGTCCATATTATGAATTCAGAAATATAATTATTGTGTGTGAGAAGTAAGATAAGGGTTAAAGCAAAGCCAGTTTATCATGAGTTTAACCAAACAAAACTCCTGAGAAACGTTTTCTGCTGAACAGTCTAGGGTACAGGAAGGGTGGAGCTATGAACATTAGCAAAGAACACAAATATCTTTCAGCTCTGACTTTCAAACACTCCATCATCATCATGATACTGCTCTTCACTCATCTTCTGCTGCTTCTGGCAGGTAAGACTGTCCCAATAGTTATTTTTTAATCCACGAGATTATCATTTAATTGTCAGAATTGAATGTATGTTCTTTTAACCTCATTTTATTAGGATGGTCCTCTATAGATGTTCTGCAGATGCTCTCATGGTTAAGGATGATCTGTAAGATGCAGCTGCAGTAGAGCTGCAGAGAACATTCTGTGTTACAGAAGTTACAGTGATTTTAAAAGGAATTTAGCTCAGCATGTCTTAATGACAAGTAAAGCATCTGCAGAACATTAGCAGACCATCCAAAATATTATTCTTTCTTTATTCATTTAGTTAGTTAGTTCCAGATGAAGATTGCTGAATTTTGTGATTTGAAAAGTCACAAAACGTATTACGTTTTACACAGGAGAGACGTCAACACAGACAATTGAGCAGCTTTCAATAGAAAGTCAGCCATGTTCCAGATCGGTTACTGATCACACTGGATCCCAGAGTCTGGCTGAACCGCAGCGGTCCCGCCTCCTCCAGTGTGTTGGACACAGTTCACACGACCCAAACAAATTGGGTTTGAGGGTCAAACGAGTATAAATATCACCTAGTGTGAGTGTTTTTAAGGAGCACATTTAAATAACATTGCTGATCTCTTCCAACCGCACACACATTTCCTCTCAATATAGCATCTTTATAATCCAGCCTTCCATCTATGAAACAAGAGAAAAATAAAAAAGTCATAATAAATATATATCTAGGAGTGAAAACAGACATCGTGATCATCCCTAACTGTTCCAGAAGAGAAACGTTAAAAATGTTCTCAGCTGAAGTTAATTTGTGTGCTGATCTTCAAAAAGTGTTTATTTCTTTATTAATATAATATTAATAATACATTTTATTTTTAATGCACTTTTCATTAAAACAATCTCAAAGGACTAAAGAGAAAATAAACAGCAAATAAAAATCACAACAAATAAAATCAACAAGAGTAGGCCTTTTTTTTTTTTAAAAAAGGTGGGTTTTCAGGCCATATTTAAAAGTGTCCAGAGTTTGTGGTAAAATAAAAGTATTATTTTATTAATAATTATCATAAAATAATCACATAAACTAACATAGGACGAATAGATATAATGTGTATGATGAGGTGATCTTTAAAGAAGAGGTTGAACTCTGTAAATGTGCTGCACTTGTTGAATCATTTTGTTCCAGTAACAATATTTATATAAAAGGTCTGTTCCTGCATTAGTACTGATTTTTAGTGTATAAACACATTTATTAATTTAGTGATTCTTTAAGTTTATTATCTGATCTTCTACTACAACAGGAAACCCAGTGGAGTCCTCAGAGTAGGAGTTTCATAACTGCAGTCACTTCAGAGAGATTCACACCAACACACAGATAAGCATTAGAAAACTGAGAGCTTCAACACACTCCTGATTTATCTGATCATCTTCACGATGAAGAGAAACCTCCTCACCATCCTCATTATGGCAGCAGGTACTCGCCATGAAGATGGTAATAATAATTAGAAAGTAATTTCTTACCATTTTAACATATGTTTAATATATACTCCTTTCAGGTGTGTTTGGTGCTGATCGCATTTGGCCGAATAAAGAGAATGTTTGTAGAAAAGTGGGAGAATATGTTACACTGAGAACAGATTATGAAGCAAGTGATACATATGTTCTACTCTGCTGGTACAGACAGTTTCCTAACAGAGCTCTACAGTATTTACTGCGCAGAGCAGCTCGATCAAGCAGTAGTAGTTATGATCACACTGCAGACAGTAGATTTGATTCTTCTACATACGAATCCTCCACTGACCTCACTGTTGAAGAACTAAGCCTGGCAGATACAGCTCTCTACTACTGTGCTCTTGGAGCCCAGTGATACAAAGTGTCTGAGACGCTTTACAAAAACTCACACCTTCTGTTTACTTTGAACTCAATCAGATTAAAGTAAGATCCAAACCACAATGTATTCTCTGTCATTGCTCTCTCTGAAATGACTGTTTGTGGAAATACTGATATAAAGATTCTGTACCTGTGGTCTGATTTCCAAACAGTGAAATATTTTCTGAACAGTTGTAAAAGTTACAGTATTTATTATTTTTGTGGTATTAATTTATCATACTGCTTTGACAAAAATAATAACCTACTTTAGAAGATCTGCTTTAATATTAAAATCAACAGTATATTATTAGTAAAAAATACTAAACTGTACTATGACAGAAATTTCATATACAAAAAAATAAACAGTCTGACAGTCTGGCATGTTGATACTGCAGCAGTTAAAATGACCTTATGCAGCTAAGTATGGCCGTATGGGACAAGAGTCTGACCACAGAACACATTTGGCCTCTTTCACTTCAACACTGTCAAACTGTGCTGCACCTGAAGGACAACAGCCTGTAATTATAAACCTGTAGGACAGAGTGATCCTAAGAATATGGAAAAACAGTTTAGCTAAAGTCTACCTAATAAACTCATTATTCAGGATAGTGTAAGATCTAGCCCTGGACCGGAGTCGTACACTGACGCCCTGTAACAAGAAGATCAGGATCAACTATTTAATCTGGATAAAATGATCTGGATTTGAAAATCCATGGTTTTGCTATCCAGGATCTGATCATTCATTCTACTTTTATGTTGGGTTTTCAAAGCAACACTAGATTGGATCACTGTTATCCAAATACAGATAAATAATGCCTTTATTATTTGCGACTGGAACTCAAGGTGGCATGCAGTTAAATACTGGCTTGTACTGTATTGTATAACATCGCCACAAGGAGCGATATTCCTCCTTATGGATCTGATAGATCTGAGTCTGATGAAGATAACCTCTAATGTTCCTCCAAATGAGGGCCAGACTGGATGCGAGATCAGGAATGCAACTGTGAGAAATTACTTCTGACTGATGAATTAACAGTAATTGTCATTTCCATTCAAATACAATGGACAGTAGAGCTTTTTAGCTTTGAGATTTAGTTTAAGTACCAATATCTCTCAGGGACTTTATCCCTTGACTATACCAAAAGGCTTCATGTTTTATTCCCTACTTTATTTTCATTACCACTGCCTAGTTTAACAATTGTACTTTTGAACACACAAGGTAAAGGTTTGATCCTGATTGGATTGGGTGATCTTTTCCTTCTTTTCCCTTTCAACAACCCATTTTCAGGATTCAATCCATTCTGTTATCCAAAATCCCATTGTATTACTTTTGAACAACTGGGCCCTGAATACTATGCGTAAGGGGGACTATATAGAGCTCAGAGACTTTCTCTCAGTGAGAAGAATACTAAGCCCTGTCTAGTTACTGAGCAGTTCCCTGTTTTCTTTTTCAGGTGAGAGGAAACGTAGCCAAGTACAAACATTCCCAAGCTAAAACTGTTTCAAGACATTGGAATGTTAGTTGCAGCGTCCCCCCTAATTTTACAACATTTATCAAATTTTGTGAATTTTGAACTTTACGTCACAAGATAGGCCAGAGAAGTACTAGATAGCTGCCTTGATGGTATTCATTAGGGGGCGCTATTCCAGGATCTTGCGCCTCCTAGAAGCCAACTTGCCATTTGAATTTTGGAAATGATCAACCCATGTTACAAAAAGTACTTTGCCAGCCCCACTTCAGACATGGCCACCATGGGACATAAATCTCTTTTTTAGTATCAGCCATGTGGGGAAGTATATGAAACCAAAAATTGGTGCAAAAAAAAGAAAAAAACAGAAGAAAAGAAACGGATAAACACTACGCAAATAGTGATTGCAAAAAGTCCACCAAGGGGTTAACAAAATTTACTTAGTAAAATTTATTGAATTAAGTCTAAGTAAAAATATATGATTACTTAATGTACAAAGAAAAATTAGTGTCTAAAATCTAAAATGTTCTGAATCACTATATTCAAAACTAAGAAATGAAATAGTGAGTTATATATTCTCACTATTCTTATTCTTATATTATATTCTTATAAAAGAGCAATTGTTTCTTCTTGCCATGGGATTATTTAAACATGCGGTATAAGATCAAAACTATTATAACAAAAGGAAAAGCTGTGGGTATGAAGGTGGAGCTCAAAGACATGAACATGCCTCCTTTCTGATCATTTCATTTTCCTTTCTGATATTTTCTTTTTCCTTTCCAATCTTTTCTTTTTCTTTCTTTGCGGAAGTCTTCATATTAAAAGGCATGGAATCCTAAATCGGTCCGTGTACTTCTATTTCTAGAATTAAAATGAAAATCAAAAGTCTCTAAAAAGTTCAGTAGATTTATTAGATTTTCCACATTTTATTTACAATACTGACTATAAATTCCAAAAGATGTGTTATATAAAATGTTTGATTACTAAGTGCAAGCTAATCATAATTATTCATTTTAATGAACACCCTAGGTATCAGCACAAGGCCTTTATTTAACAGACGAGTCAAACACAGCCATATTCCCATCATCCACGGGGAACTTCGGCACATTCAACTTTACACCACGGGCTCATTGCAAGTTCACAGAGACAGTGCTAATATGGATGCAAGCACCCCACCCGTCACATTACCTCAGGGTAATGAAGTTCTAGATTCTGAAGGAACAAGAGGTACAGTGATATTTTATTTGGTTTAAAAATGTGTGTGAACTACAATTGTCAAGATCGGAATGTTGCGTGGTGGAAGAGCCCAAATGCGGATGGCACGAGAGGGAAAGGATAAGCCACGCTTTTTATTCTAAGAACCAAATGAACCCACGCTCTCACACACACACAGGGTAGGGATAGAACCGCTCCGGAGAGCAGGAGTACTCATGGTATTGTGGAATTGGGTTTGAAGGAACATGAGGCGCATGAAGCACATAACTTCAATGTCTGTGTTTCATACATTACCTGCTTCCTGCTTATATACCTCACGCAGGGTCACTTCCGGTGCCCCGTGTCACCTGCTGTGGGTGACAGTACCCCCTGCCCCCCCCCCAGGACCGGCACTAGACGGTCCCGGCTGAGAGGACACCCGATGACAGTAGTCCCATACGAGCGCAGGATCCAGACGTAGCGGTCGTTGGCCTTGAGGATGGCTTCCCTGGCGGTGGTCCAATCGTTGGGCCGATGGTACGTCAACCTCCAGTGCACACCTTGAAAGGGCTGAATCCGGTGGTGGAGGAGACATGAAGGTTATGAGATAGCTCTGCCCAGACAAGGCAGTCAGCCCAGAAGCGCTGGTGGTCGAAGACAAAACACAGCAGAAAGCGCTCCGCTCCGTCTGACCGTTCGTCTAAGGGTGGTGGTGCCTATTAGATGGCAGAAGGCGTTCCAGAATTTAGAGGTGATCTGGGGCCCTGTCTGAGACAATGTCCCTGGGGAACCCATACAAACAGACTACATGCTCGATAAGTTATTTAGCTTTTTCTGTGGCTGAGGGGAATCCGGGCAGGGCCACCAAATGAATGGCCTTGGAGAACTGGTTGACGATGGTGAGGATGGTGTTTTTCCCTCGCAATTCCGGGAGGCCGGTGATGAAATCCAGGGGGACGTGGGACCAGGTTCTTCATGGGACTGGCAAGGGCTGTAGGTCTTCACCGGGAGGCATGTTGGGGTTCTTGGCGTGGGCCAAATTTTCTAGAAAAGAAACAACACGGGTGTTTTTTCTTGCTGTGTTGCTTGTTTCTTGCTGAATATTAAAACACTACAGAAGGTTTTGTATCTACTATCCTGTAGACAGAGAAATGGGGGAAAATACATAATTTTAATATCATGTATCTTATATGTATTTCTAATTACTGAAATCTGCTCATTTTTGTTTCCCCTCCACAGGATCCATCTACTGGAAACCAAATGCCTAGACAGTCCTTGTGGTAGACTGAATTTGCACAATTGCAAAGTGGCAAAAGAAGATGATCAATGTAACTACGCTTAATATGGAACAAAGTGCTTCAAATTAGACAATAATTATTTAATTACATCTTTAGTAGAAACGAGGATGACACTGCCGGCCTGCAGGATGTCTATGACAAGACTGAAGAGGTGATTCTTGCTGCCCAGAGCCTTCCAGATGTGACAGTGGCAATTAAAAGACTTTCTGAGATGACCAGCAGAGAACAAGCGAAGCAGAAGCACAGGCTGAGCAAGTGAGCTGCTTTTAACTGTACTGTGTGCAAAGGTATCTAGATATTTTACTTCACCTACTGTATAAAATCAACTAAATTTTGCTCATTTGCCTCATGCCCTTTTTATTTTTAGGGCCAATAAATTACCCTGTTTTTCCACCTGCTGCAAAAGCCTAATAGGATGCTATGCATTGATCAGTGACTTCAAAATGCATCACAGTGTGTAAAATGTAGAGAGGAAATCTTATGAAACAATGTAATTACTGTTGCTGGCCTGTCTAAGGGATTGTTTGCCTTGAAGGATGTCATTAATGTGGTTTAGGTGCTGCATCTGTAGCAGTATGAGCTTCACCCTGCCTTGATTGTAGTAGTCTTTGAGCTGGTGACCGCTTACTCCGGGTTGGTTCCTCTCTGGTTTGGGGTGTCCCAGGTGCAGGTAAGGCCGGTGTGGTTCTATTGACCGCGTGGTACTCCGATTAGTGCTTTGTGGCTATTATTTAACCTTTCCTCACTTGATTATAGTGACCGGTGTGGCGTGCCTGTATTGGGGCACTTGGAAGCACTCCGTGTGTGTTCGGGGTTGAGTGGAGCTTCTCGTGCTGCTGCCTATGTGCGTGGCACACACTGCGCCTCCCCTCCCTTCTCTTTCTCTCTCTCGTGGGTTATCAATCCCACAGCGGTCGGTATGTATGTCTGCTGCTATTTATGCCTTCATCTGTTGCACCTTTTGTACTAACAAAGTGCTCTGGTTTTTCGTTATAGAATGGAAGCCTTAAAGAAGGACTCGTGCTTTGTTGTGAACGAGGACCGTGTTTTGCCTTCTGGGGTTTCGTCTTGCTGTCACTCCTTGCTGGGTCGACCTCTGTCCAGTTTGGCTGTTTGCTGCTTGACGGGTGTCTGTAGTGGTGACCTGGTTTGGTGTATTGACTCTGATTCGGTTGAGCCATTTGGGAGTCGGTTCGTTGGCTCGGCGCTTGGATAGAGTGCGCTTGGATTTGCGCTTGGATAGAGTGCAGGTTTTTGGTTTTTAGTGATGTGACTGGAGAATTATAGTCCATTAATTTAGAATTTGGTTTATTTAGTTGAGTTACTTTAAGTAGATTATTGGTTTTGTAAGTTTAAGGCTTTATTCTTTGTTTTGCTTGTCTACTAGTTTTTCTATGTATTTGGTTAATTTCTCTTCTGTTTGTTTGCAGCGCTGAGCCTG
This sequence comes from Brachypetersius altus, assembly GCA_037974465.1. Lineage (NCBI taxonomy): Eukaryota > Metazoa > Chordata > Actinopteri > Characiformes > Alestidae > Brachypetersius > Brachypetersius altus. The sequence goes on along the minus strand of JBBPDB010043945.1, from coordinate 1,128 downwards.
GTGTCCCTTCTTCTGGGTGGTGATTATTATTTTGAGTGTGTGATGTGTGGGATTCACTACTTTTGTAGTTTTTTTGGTTTCTTTTAGGATCCACTGCCCCATTGGCCAGCCTGCGCTGTAACTGACGGAACCAGTCTCGTTTTGGATTTTTTTATTTTATTGAATGTTTTAAATAAAGTTGTCTTTTAACTGGAACCACGTCTCTAGCCCTGGTGTGTGCCACGAACCTGTGTCTAAATTCCTCTTTTTTCTTTTTAATATTCTCCAGGTGAAACTCCTGGGGTGGCGTTGTCGTGCAACAAGTAGCGTTGAGTCATAGGCAGCCCCGCCATCACTTAGCGTTTAACATAACTTATAATAAATATTCCGGCCTTGGGGTGAAGAAGAACCTTATTGGAACTCCGCCCTATAGCTCGCGCCGCAACACATCTATAGACCATACTTTTAGGTTAAGTATTTGTTAAATGGTTTAATATATTGCATTATCAGCATTCAGTGAGACCCTAGAAGAGGTATATATAATTTTATACATAAGATTACTGCATGTGCCTTTTAGTTAAGTTTACAAGATGGAGCACTGCTTTTTTAAAAGAGGAATGATTTTTGTTGACTGTGCTGTTTAGCAGCTAGCCATGTCAGGGTAAGGTTCAGTGAAAACCCGTTCAACATTAGTCTTCTGTTCTTCGTTTGAGAAAGGGTCTGTTCCAAACAATGAGTCAGTTGTTAAGGTGCTTCTTAGTTCCTCATTGTAAATTTTGACTGCTTCAGATGCATGAGGCAGTAACACTTATGATACTGTTTTTGGACATCCACCTCCTGCTAGTTGATTCCTTTTCCTGTAATTAAAAATTTTGTGTTAAAATAACATGTGTCTCAATCATATCTGTCTTTATATACAGTGGTGTGAAAAACTATTTGCCCCCTTCCTGATTTCTTATTATTTTGCATGTTTGTCACACAAAATTTTTCTGATCATCAAACACATTTAACTATTAGTCAAAGATAACACAAACACAAAATGCAGTTTTTAAATGATGGTTTTTATTATTTCGGGAGAAAAAAAATCCAAACCTACATGGCCCTGTGTGAAAAAGTAATTGCCCCCTGAACCTAATAACTGGTTGGGCC
>JBBPDB010043924.1:0-11252 GCA_037974465.1 Brachypetersius altus | reverse complement strand
TTAGCATATAATAATCATATGCTGAGTGTTTTTGATGAAACAGTGGTAGCTGACTGACACTGATCATTATATCTATGGCACAGTGTGCGCCTATCAGACTTCACACTGAAAATATTGAAACGGTTACTTTAGTAGTTCGTTTAGTAAAAAACTCATGTAAGTTTATTGCAAATCTAACATTGCTCATAATTCAAAAGGTTGATGTGACTGAAAAAAAAACTGAAGGCAGATCTGAAATCAGCATGAAAAACAGGCTTAGAAAAGTGTGTTGATTCTGAAAACAAAAAACAACCACAAACAAAATAAGCAGTTTAGGTTCCCTGCCTATGTGATAGTTGGGAGCATCTAGAATTTTTCACACCAGTGCCCATAGAGGTTCCCAGTTCAGTATTTGATCCTAGCAGTGACATATAAAAAGTCTACCACCCAAAGGCAATTTTCCCAGCTCACTTTAAAGTCAAGTGCAATAAGCAGTTACTGTAGTCCAGTGCAGATGTTTATATCACAGTGTTCAGTTGCTATTCTATAGTTTAAATATAGAAACAATCTTAAATAATTCATTAAGATTAGATACACATACATACACACAGACACACAGACACACAGATACAGACACAGACACACACACACACACAAACCTGTGAACATGGGTGCACTGAGTGAACAGTGTGGATCCTCCAGTCTAGCAGAGAGCAGCTTCTCTCCTGACTCTCCTGGGTGGTTGTAGGTCAGGTCTAGTTCTTTCAGGTGTGAGGGGTTTGAACTCGGAGCTGAATCCAAAGAAGAACAGCCTTTCTCTGTAATCATACACCCAGATAATCTACAGAAAGAGAGAGAGAGAGAGGTGAGACACTTAATAGAACTTAAAACAGAACTAAATATAACACAGTAAAGCTTCACACAATAATAATACAAATAAAAACATCTCAGAAACATTATGAATTCTAAGAATTATGAGAGTATGAACCGGTTAAGAAATCACCACAGCCATAAGGAGCCAGTCAGCATATATTAAATGTATGTGCAGCAAATGGAAGATGTCCCCAGCCGAAGCCTCGTGTTAAAAACTCATGTTAGAGAGTCAGAGGAAATCCGATTTATCCAGTAATGACAACAGATGCACTTTGAGCTTTGTCTTGATAATTCTGATGAGCAAGTAGCCTAATATCTGCTTTACTGGCTGTTGTTGGTGCTTTTTTGGTTAGCTTATACGGAGAATGATGCTACATCTAGTCTTTTGCTGGTCAGATGATCATATGGCTGAAATCCATGTCATGTTGGGCTCAGAGCTGCGTTTACAGCAGGCTAATCAGCCAACATTAGGCTAATCATGCATCATACTTTTCTGTGAATGTAGCTATATGAAGTAAAATGCATGTAGGTGAAGTAAACACTGCATCAGGATACTGTTGTATTTGATAAATTAGTATATATGTTTTTGTTATAATAGGTGTGACCCAAAACTGAAAGGTTTAAATAACACAGGTCAACAAAAACATTTTTTATAATCATCAGAAACCCCAACACACTTTTCTAAACCAATTGTTCATGCTGATTTCAGATTCAGATTTTTTCTTTTGAATTATGAGTAATACTAGATTTGCAATAGACTGGAATGCAGTTTTTATTAAAGTGCAGGCACAAATCAAGTAACTCTCTTCTGAGAAAGTTTCACTTCTCCTGACATCCAGCAGACCTACCACGTCTCCGCTCGACCCTCTACCACTGAGCCCTCTTCAGATGATATCATCAGATCTCATCCCGCACATCACCTATGTAATCAACGGTTCCATGATGACCAGGCACATTCCATCCGTTTTCAAGTCTGCTGTTGTCACTCCAATTCTGAAGAAACCATCACTGGACCCTTCAGTGACAGACCGGTATCCCTCCTCTCATTCCTTTATAAAGTCCTGGAACGTGCAGTGTATAACCAAATCAACTATTTTCTCTCCCTAAACAGGCTCCTGGACCCCCACCAGTCCATGTTCAAGACAGCTCACTCCACTGAAACGATCTCATCGTTTCTCTCGTCCCTTTTAAGAATTTTGTGTTACGCTTGATGAAGATCTGTCATTCTCACCACAGTTTGACCAGATCTCTAGAACATGCAGATAGCTTTTCTACATGAATCCGACCCTTCCTCACCACAAAAGCTACACAGATTCTCATCCAGTCCCTCGTTATCTCCAAACTGGACTATTGCAACTCTCTACTGGCTGGACATCCACAGAAGGTAACTAAACCACTTCGGGCTGATTCATAACGCAGCTGCCAGGTTAGTGTTCACCACAACTTTACTAAGGCATCTCCACTGGCTCCCTGTGGCTGCTCGTGTTAAGTTCAAATCCTTAACACAAGGCCAAAAATGGACTTGCACCCCAAAACATAATATCATTGATCACATTACCCTTAACCTGAAAATATTCAGGTAAGCCCATACAGACTGTACTTTAATTCATGCATGGGCATTTTCTTTGGTATAAAAAGACAAATACAGTAATAAATTAGTGTAATTTTTAGTAATAAAATACAGTAAAATGTAGGGGTAATCAACAATCATTTTTACAATTCAATAATTTACTGTTCATCAGCAGCACATCTTATTGTAGAGATGCAGACATTGGATGGCGGCTTTTAATTTAATTTACAGTACAGTAATAAAACTACTGGGTTTTTAAAAAACAGAAATCAAAAGAAAAACGAGTCAGGGTGGACTGGCAATCTGTGCTTTCTGAAAAAAAATGGCTGCCCTTTCTGAAAAAAAATGTCTTTCTTTGCCAAAATATAAACTAAAAATTAAAAATATGGAATTCTCTGAAACACTAAACCGGATGTGGCCGTGCCACCCCCTACACTGATTTATATTTAGCTGAATTTACATTTGGATTACTATTTATTAGGGTTGCACCGAATGTTCGGCCACTGAGAATATTTTTTAAGCGACCAAAGCAGTGATGACGCAATCAACAACTGCAACCTGCAAGAGGCAAGATGCCTCGAGCACACCCACTCTTCATAGTTTTGTAACAGATTTATTCCTTTAATAATTTAATAATAATTTCTTTCTATGTTTTGGTTTAATTTCGGTGCATTGCAACTATTTGTTACAAAATTAGTACATCTTAAAAATGTAGAAGTAAAATGTGTAAAAAAAACATATTACCACAAAAAAAGCAACAACATTTTTTTCATTACATTGATGCGGTATGCGTTTAATTTTGTTTTGTTTGTATAAATAGTTTTTTACTTTATATCCCTTGCCATCATGTATTTCATTTCTCCTTTTAACTAAGATATGATTGAGTTCCTATGGTTCCTATCTTGTGGGAAGAAACTGTCTCTAAGCCTGTTGGTCCTAGTTCTGATTGACCTGTAGCGCCAACCAGCGGGCAGGAGGTTGAACAGGCCGTGAGCAGGATGGGTGCTGTCCCTGATAATTCCCTCAGCTGTGGCAGTGGGGTGTGTATAGGCAGCGGGATGTGTATATGTCTTTCGTGAGGAGAGGGGGCAGCCATTGATTTTCTCTGCCATCTTTTCTCTCCAGTCTGACTCTGTGCAATGGGAGAACATATACTGGGATGCTGTAAGTCAGTATGCTCTCGATGGTGAAGTGGTAGAAGGTTACCAGCAGCTTCTCACTGATGTTATTCTTCCTGAGCACTCTCAGGAAGTGCAGACGCTGCTGTGCCTTTTTGATGACCACCGTGGTGTTAGCAGTCCAGGAGAGGTTGGCCTAGATCGTAATGCCCAGGTAGGTGAGGGAGTGCAACCTCTCCACACAGTCCCCCCAATGTAGAGGGGGGATGGATCTGCCCTCTGCGGACCATGTTTTGATGCACTTGATTACAGGAGCAGTACTTCTTCTGAAAGGCGTGTATGCAGGGGTAAAGACTAGAGAGAGGTGGTCTGACTGGCCTAAGTGGGGAAGCTGTGTGGCTCTGTATGCATGGTTGATACTAGTGTAGACATGATCTAATGTGTTCTGCCCTCTGGTCAGACACTTAACATGCTGATAGAACTTAGGCAGGACAAACTTTAAGTTTGCCTTTTTAAAGTCACCAGCTAAAATGTGTAAAATGTAGCTTGTTGATGGTGTCTGATAACAGTGAGAGAGCTGTGCTAGCAGATGATTTGAACACCTCTATTTCCAAAAAAATTCAATATTTTTCTACCGCTATAGGTTTTTCTACAGCTGATGCCAATATGTACTGTCGATACTGCCGATATTTTTTGGCCAATAATTACACATTTCCCCTCTGTTTGTGTAGTAAAATATCACACTAATAAGAAGGATACATGACATTTATCAACTTAGCATTTATTTAACAATGACTAAACACAAATATGAACATAAATAACAAATAACTCTGTAAATGTCTAAAAAACAAATAAACGTTTGAACTTGACAATTTTTAAACAAAAAGTTTTCAAGTTGCAAACTATTCCTTAGGGAAAATAAAATTGCAAATAAGTGCAAATAATCGTTTCAATCTCTTAATCCAGGCTCTGAGTCTTCTTCACCCCACCCATCTCTCACTGAAAGTTCTTAGTATTCCCAGATTAAGAGGTTGAATCAATGGTGATTTTAGTACCTGTTTAAACCCATTGTTGATTCGAATGCTGTATCTGAATGCAATGTTATTAAAGTCACATTTGGTGTAATGGTCAAAAAGTAATGGAAGCTCTGCACGTGTCAGCTGGTTTTTGCACAAAGTCAGGCGTCCCGTTACTTTAACGGCTCGTCTTGAGTCTCTGCTGCTCAAAAGTGAGAGATATGCATCAAGACTCTTCTCAATCTCAGCCCCACAGTGGTGGAATGAACTCCCTCTTCCGATTAGAGTCCTTCGCTGTATTCAAGAACCTCCTCTTCAAGAAGTACCTTTGGGACTAACTATGTCTCTCGTTTCTGCTTATTTATTTCTCCCCCCAAAAAACTCTTATCCCCATCCCTTCCTTACTTTTGTCTTAATTTCTGACTGTTCTTTGACATGTGTTGTTTAGGTGTTGTTTGACAGGTCTTGTTTAGGTGTACCGAGCATGCAGTAACTTGGTTGAATAGTGGACGTTGATTTAAGTTTAGCTTGTGGACTACTTGAGCAATGATGTACGTTGCTCTGGATAAGAGCATCAGGTAAATGCCATAAATGTAAATTCAATCCATTTGGCACAAAGAGTTAGACACACGTTTGAATTGAGAGAAATCTAGGAACACAGCACCCAGGGAGCAGTGTGTTGTGACGGTTGAGCCATCTCATGAGTTCCTGAACACCGGAGCTGCGGCCGCGGAACAAGAAACAGCCCTACTGCCACTCTTCCCACGGGGAGCCCGAGCACTGAATCTCTGGTGCAGTATGTCTCCGCCATTGCAAAGACACCCAGACACGACACACAACCAGAACGCTACGGAGGGGATCCAGAGACATGCATGAGTTTCCTTCTCTCTTGTGAACTCTATTCTGGGGAATACCCTGAGATGATGTCACACCAGAAGTTGTCACTGCTGATGCAGCGATTGACAGGGAGGGCTCTGGAGTGGGCCTCAGCTTTATTGATGCAGGAGGGTCTCTTTTGGACAATCCACAGTTCAAACAGATATGTTTTCGATCATCTGTATCAGGGGAAGTCTGGAAATGCATAGCTTCTAGCACTGAAGCAAGGGTCAGAGTCAGCTGCCGTCAGGTTCAGGGTCATAGCAGCAGCAAGCGGCTGGAATGAGCCCTCGCTGATAGCCGTATACAGGAAGGGACTCAATCCAGCTAGAAGTGGCATGCTGAGATGAGGGAATGTCGTTGGACCAATTGATCCTGTTAAGCATTTGGCTGGATCAACACCGGAGACACAAGGGCTTCAGCACAAGAGACCCTGGGACCTTGGGAATCATGACACACGAATACAGAGAGCCCCTTACCAGAGCCAGAACCAATGGACATTGGAACCCAGAAGGCGACCCCCTAAGTGCCAGGACTGTGCTGTGGTTGTGGGGGGAAAAAGGACATGCCTGCAGCCTCGTGCCTGCAGCTGGAAAAGGTTCAAAGGAATCTCTGTTAATGCATAGTGTGTCTCCCTCAGTGAAAACTAAGTTTGAAATGTGTATGTTACTAACCAATTTTTCTCTGTTTCTGCTTTAATAGATTCGTGGTCGGCGAATCTTTTACCATCCGAGCGATGGTAAAGGCATTTGGACTCCAGGTGGAGAAATTGTGCGCGCTCATACCGGTGCAAGCCTTAGATGGACACTTAATCACTGGACGATCTGTGGGGTGGCAAACACAGTTCGTTCAGCTCAGGGTGGACCCGGGTCATGAGGAGAAACTGCGGTACTATGTGTTGGAGCAGCAGGAGCCCCTCGTGATTCTGGGTCTCCCCTGGCTAAAACATCATAAACCCGTCCTGGATTGGGATAGTATGTCGATGGTGTAATGGCGGAGCAGGTGTGTGAATCACCTCCAGGGGACCTCGTTGGTGTCTATGTCCATCGAGAGGCCCCTGGCAGAAATGCCCCCTTAGATACCGGCGCAGTGTCGTGATCGTCAGGTTTTTAGTGCATCTAAGGCCACCCGTCTCCCTCCGCATCGGCCCTGGGACTGTGTGATAGACCTGCTGCCGGGTAAGGAACCACCTCGGTCGCGTGTGTACTAGGGTTGGGCGATGTTGACCAATTTGGCATCAAACGATGTCAAATGTGAAAAATCGCGATGGACGATGACATCGTCGTCGTAGGCGGCTGGTTGGGGGGGTGGTTGTTGTTAAATAATTCATTCATAACTAAGGAATTAATTGTAGCCTTCCATTTCCACTACCTGACCCGTATTGTCTTTGTTTTACCCATAACCAAACCATAAATAAATAAAGATAAGTTACACACAAATTACCACCTGTCAATCACTTTTTCCGCAGGACTCTGGCATGAATAGGCACAGTGATCTGTGTTGTTATAATAGCGTCGACAAACTTGGTTGGTAAAAAAGGTGCAAATTCACCTATCTGGCAATACTTTGGCTTTAGACCGAATGAAAGAGGACAGCCACGAGATACGTCTGAAGTGGTGTGTACGATTTGCGGTCAAGTTATCCACGCAAAAGATGCGCAGACGAGAAATTTACATGACCATTTGCGTGTTCACCATCCCCCGGAATACAGCTCATTGCCAGTGTCATCACGCACAGCTAAACCTCGCAGGAACCAACCAACAGCAGGTTTTCGCGTGAAAAGCGTGAAAGCGAAAGATGCTGTGACACGCTACCTAGCAAAAGAAATGGTTTCTTTTAATACAGTACAGACAAGTGCATTTAATGCCATGCTGCAAACATTTGACAAGCAGTATGAGCTGCCAGGTCGGAAATCCTTGGAACGCAGTCCCAAATATGTACAACGACATCAGAGCAAATATTTTAGCAGAGCTGGATGGTGTGGAATATTTGGCCCTGACAACTAACATGTGGTCCAGCTGCAACATGATGCCTTACATGTCAGTGACTGCACATTATGTCAGTATAGAGTGGACACGAAAATCGAAATGCTACAAACAAACTTCATGCCAGAAAGCCATACAGCCGACAACCCAGAAGAGGCATTGCAGGAGAGTATACACGAATGGAAAATAGAAGAAAAAAATATCCTGTATAACTACTGATAATGGGGCAAATGTTGCTGCCATTAGACGGTTAAAATTGCCTTGGTTAACTTATTTTGGCCACAATCTAAACATTGCTATAAACAACTCACTCAAGAAGCAGCAAGCCAGCACTGATCGGGCTTTCGGGGTTTGCCGAGCAGTTAACACTGCTTTTTCCCCACAGCTGGTGGAGGAGATGAGAGCTGAGCAAAGCACAAGAGGAGCTAAAACTCCCTCAGCACGCCTTGATCATGTCATGGTCATGGGGGCTAGCCCCCCTCGATCGTTAGCTACCTAGGGGAATGGACTAGGCTCGAGAACGTGAATCCATTTCTGTGTTTTTTTATTTAAAGCAAACAAAACAGGGAAACAAAACCTGGCTCAGTGGCCATTACTAGAACATGAATGTGAGAAACGAGATGCAGGTTGCACACAAGGTAAATGAGGCGATGAACTGACAAGGACTGTAACACAAACAGAAACTCAAATACCCACAGAAATCAAGGAAACAAACGCAACACAGGTGGGAAAACAGAACGGGATATCAAAATAAAAGTCACAGAACATCAACACAAAAGCAGTGGCCTCTGGCGGCCACTGACCCAACCGTCACAGATCACGGTAATCTTTAAAACTCTGAGCCGATAAGCCTAATGATAAATGTGCAAGTCCACGTATCATTTGTTCAATTAATTTATAATTAATCATAAAAAACAGCTTTTACAATAATTTCGTTACAAAACTAAAAAATAAAAAACAATAACGATTTGACATTGGTATTTTCGATTCTATGCATAAATTAAAAATATGGAATAAAAATATGACCAAAATCAAACTCATTCCGCAATAATTTTTCTTATTACCATTTTTAATTTGTGCATAGAAATGAGTATCATGTCGAAATTTGTTTTTTAAACAAGTTTCTTTTCTTTGAAAATTTAAATTTAATTGAAAATTAAGAAAACTTAAATGAATGATGCACGTTTTTTTATATGTAACTTAAATTTTAAGCTAATTTGATTTGGCATTGGAATCAGGTTCTGGAAGACCGTGTTCAGCACCACGTCCGGTCACTACTGTTACTGGATTATGCCATATGGCTTGGCGAACGTTTCCAGGCATATCATGAATGTCGTATTCTGGGATTGGTTAAACAAATTCATTATCATTTACTTAGATGCTATCCTCTACTCCAAAACCATGAAAGCAGACTTAATAGTAGCACCCATTCAATGGGATTTCGATCAAGAAATAATCAGAGCAAATATGCGACAAGAAAACGTAGGCAAGTGTCCGGAGGGGAAACTTGTGGTCCCATCAGCCTTTAGAGCCAGGGTAATCGAGTGGGCTCACACCACACCGGCTACGGGACATCCCGGTATTAACCGTACGACTGAGCTTATCAGTAGGAAATACTGGTAGCCGTCACTAAGGGTGGACGTCACACGAGCTGTCAAGTCATGTTCAGTATGCACGGTTGCGAGAATGGCTAGACAGCTGCTAGATAGTGTGGGGGTACCTCAGAGGTGCTTACATCTTTTGGGAATCAATCCCACAACTTTGAAATTGCAGGACGAAAGCCCTAACCACTAGACCAATATCTAAGAATGTAGCTCATCAGTTGATTCGCTATAAAACTATTCATAGAGTGTATATTATACCTTAAAAGAGATTGCAATCTCCTTTCAAATGTCACATATGCATATGCACCTGTCCAGGGACTTTTCTACATAAGTTTTGGGACTGTTACAATTTTGGTTTGATATGAACTCAAATTAATTTGATTTATTAGAGACCTTTTTTTAAATTATGTTAACTTAAAGCTTACTCAATAAAAATGGTATTCACTGGATTTACTACAGTAAAGAAGACAATCGCAAAGCACTGGTTTATTCCTGGGACCACAGTGTTTACTTTTGTGTCCACAATCTAACATTGTTAACCTAGAACTCACCTTTGCAAGACAAATAGAACAAGAACAGAAACTGTGAATGCTTGGAAAAACTTATCCAAAAAATTTAATAGGAGAAGAGACTGTAAATGAATTAACAAGAATGTACAATGTACACATACTGTCTTTACATTGTGAGAATGCTTTTTGAAATGCCTGCTGTTTCAATTCCAATTAAAAAAATTCAATAAAAATTCAGGCACTTTGATTCTGAAGTGATACCCGTTTTTTGGATTGTGACAAGTTAATTGAGCGCGATCAAAATGCATAGATAGGGAGGAGGTGGCTAAGAGAGGCAGAAATCAGGGACAGGAAACAAACAAAGCGTATGACTTGCTTACCGCATGCATACAATAAATTAGTCACGAGATGCATAAGGAAGACAATAGGCAGACTGGTGCCGCTGTCAGAACACGAACAAGCCCAAGGATGACATCACTACAGGGCCAGCTGAATTGGAGGTAGATACCTCTCTGTCCAAAGTACAGACTGGGATAGAACGGCAAGAGGCACCCCTACAGGCAATGACCTTACAGAAATCATTCTCTGGGAGCAAACTGCCCTGGACTGATAATAAGCTCCAAGCCTTTAAAACAAATCCTGGCCTCACTGCCCACCCTGGGCATCCCTGACCCTATGAAACCATACACACAGTCTGTGAGAAATGGGACACACTATGTCAATGTGGCTGCAAAAAAAGGCTTAGCATTTTTTCATCAAAACTGGAGCCAGTGACAGCTGGCCATCCTGTCAATCTCAGAAATGTGGCTGAAGTGGATGCTCCCCTCAACCATAGACATGCCCCCAATGCCCTATATTAGGGGCCGGCAGGAATATGGAACTGAGAGTCACAGAGTCCCCGGCTCACGCCAAAGACCTGAGGCATCACAACTCTCCAGAACCAGATGGCAAAAGCCTCTGGGGCCATCTCTTACACCTCTACCCCGAGCACAGCAGAGGACCTCACCAACCTTCACTGCACCGCTTCCCTACACCATAATGAAACAAATCTTCACAACTCCCTCACCTAGGGGGGTTGTCAACCCTTCCTGAAAACTGTGTCTGTGTCCGAGCCTCACTAGGTGAAACTACACTAACATTAGACCTTAAATACTACATGGCTCTCTAGCACTGGCAGGGGAAACTGAGCAACTCCAACCCAACACATGCAGAAAGTTGCTGGATGTTACTTTGCCCACTCGAACCACTGAGTGCTGTCTAGAGCCATTGAAGTGCCTTTGTATAAAAAGGTATGATAACGTACCCTCAATACCAAGTAAAATTGCTAAATCTGCATTTAACCCATTCACCAAGTGAAGCAGGTGGCAGACAGATACACAGCGCCCGGGGAGCAGTGTGTGGTGACGGTATCTTGCTCAGGGTACCTGAGAGGTGCTTAGCAGTCTTGGGAATCGAACCCATAACACACACACACACCAGTACTGCTACAGTCACACACACCAGTACTGATACAGTCTCACACACACACACACACACACACACACACCCCAATACTGCTACAGTCACACAAACACACACCAGAACTGCTACAGTCACACACAAACACACACACACACACACACACACACACACATATATATACACTCACATACACATACACACACATATATGCACACATATACACACACACACACACACACATACACATATACATATACACTC
>JBBPDB010043865.1:0-10000 GCA_037974465.1 Brachypetersius altus | reverse complement strand
TTTCTTCCTCCTTTCTCTCTCTCTTTCTTCCTCCTTTCTCTCTCTTTCCCTTCGTTCTTTCTTATTCCCTCTTTCTCATTTTCTGTGTCTCTCTTTCTCCCTGTCTTCCTCTCATGAAACCCTTCCTGTTGTCTTACTTCATCTCTCTGTATCTCCGTCCCTCCCTCCCTCTCCCCCCCTCCTCCCAGCAGTATTTCTGAAAGCCCCTCTCCTCTGTTTTTCATTTTGGCTGCAGCACTGCATTGCAGTAAAGGGAGCTAAAGCGCCGCACTGCTGCTGCATCTCTCTCTCTCTCTCTCACCCCCTCACCCCCTCACCCCATCCCCACACACACACACACACACTCACACACTCCATCCGTCAGTTTGATACCCAACTTGCGTTCGTCAGCAGAAGGTGCTGGAGGGCTGGAGCATTTCTGCTGATGCTGCTGTCTGATCTGTTGAATTCCGGCAGACTGTTGGACCAAAAGTATTAATAATAATAATAATAATAATAATAATAATAATAAATATGAATAATTATTGTTTACTGTTGATATGATTAGTATTTAAAACAATGGGTATTTTACTGTAATAATCTGTAAAACTAGGACAGTTTCTGTTTGAACCAGAGGGGGCGACAAAGCACAGCACTCAGCCTTTAGTTTATAATAATATATATTCATGTTTACAGTTTATATATAGTTTATATATACAAATTATATATACAGTGTTTGTCCCCCCACCTCAGGCAGAAATTAAACTCTTACAAAACACTACAGTAAAATGCCTGTGGTATTCTATAAACAAACATAAACGTGTATATTCTACATGCATATTCTGTCTGTGTGTGTGTGTGTGTGTGTGTGTGTGTGTGTGTGTGTGTGTGTGTGTGTGTGTGTATATATATATATATATGTGTGTGTGTGTGTGTGTGTGTGTGTTCTCACCCATAAAGAATGAATGGCAGTAATTAGGGCAGCTGCTGGTGGTTAATTGCGTGCGGACCCTCTTTAGGCTGTGTGAGTGTGTGTGGGTGTGTGTGTTTATGTGTGTGTGTGTGTGTGAACACACTGTCTGTTAAATGATTTAATGTATTCAGGCCGTACAGAAGGAGTGTATAAATAGCTTAAGTGGGCACATCTTGTCCAAACAGCCTCTCCTCCCGTTTCTCTCTGTCGGGTTTAAGGCGCTGACAGTAATTTGCATAAATAAAAATAAGAGTTCAACTGAAAATCTTATTTATCCATTTCCTCTCTTACCCGAAATGAGTTCTATCATCCAAGACGTTTGATGTTGAAAGGCATTAGCCGCGTTCTAACCACTCGCCTGGATTGCTACACACTCCTCTCAGACCGTGCTGAGCCATTTAAGGGGAAGTCCACCCAAACACCACCCAAGCAAATGTCCACAGTGTCCACAGAACGCACACTGAACACAGACTGAACGCACTCTGAACACACACACCGAACTCACTCTGAACGCACTCTGAACACACACACCGAACTCACTCTGAACGCACTCTGAACACACACTGAACACACACTGAACACACACTCTGAACATACTCTGAACACGCACACTGAACACACACCGAACTCACTCTGAACGCATTCTGAACACACACTGAACACGCACACTGAACACACACTGAACACACACCAAACTCACTCTGAACGCACTCTGAACACACTCTTGTCACTAATTTATGAGACAGTGGTGGAGTTTCCCCTTGAGCAGCACTAATACACTTGATTATGCCATTTCTGTTCCATAAACATTGAAAACACGCCTTTAAGACCAACAGGGTTATAAAATGGTGACCTGAGAACATTGGGCAGCAGTATTCCTCTTCAGATTCTTAAACAGAACACTAATTCCGAGTTCTCTTGTGAGAACCTCACGGCTCGGTTCAGACGCAGTAGCTGAAGGGAAAATGACGGGTTGGTTAGTCATGCAGCGTGAACGGCGGGGCGTACACACTTTCGCACTGGAAAAACATCCAAGAGACATTTTCACGACGTCCTCCTGGAACTACGAGGTGATGCTTTGATGAAAGTTTCAGCACGTCTAAAGCACCGGCTGTCAGAGGGAAGGAGTTTGAGTGTATGGACGCAGTCGTGACTCAAAACATTATGAAACGCCGCTTTCTTCAGTTCCCTGAAACTCGTGTCATCTCAGGTGAACCAGAGACACACCAGAGCCTGAGGCCATTTACCAAACAACACTTGTGAAATGCTTTCCATCAAACCTACAAAACAGATACAATGAGTCTCCTGGTTTAGTTTCTCACTTAGCATCTTGGAGGACCAACAAATCACTGCCACACATCCAGAAGGTCTAACAGCCAGGAAACCCCTCTGAGAGACACCAACAAGCAAATCCTCCCAGTGACCACCGAAGAACTAGAACATCTCAGACTGGCCCGAGGTAGAACTCATACCGTACGAATGCATCAGAATGACTGAGCCACAGAAGAAGCTAAGATGTACGAGACCATAAAACAGTCGAACTAGAACAGGCTGGGCTAAGAACATATAGGGTTCTAGCAGAGATGTTCACAAGTCATTTTTACTGAGTCCAAGTCATGTCTCAAGTCTTTGTGTGGCAATGTTTACAAACGGCAACTCTAAATGTGGGATGTTTGAGCTGTAAATGTTGAGATATAAGTGTTTAGAAGATATGCTAATTGGCCACGCCTCACGATTACAATTGGCTGTTTATTAGCAGGGGGCGGGGCTGTGTGCTGTGATCTGCCCTCACCAACATGGAGGATTTGCCTGAAATTATCTTAAATCTAAATGTTAAATATGACAAATATATCTCTCACTCTAAATGTGAAACTCCACAGTTAGATGGGGCTCAGTGACCCCTTTCCAACGACCCCTTGAAAACCGTTCACTTAAGGCACTTGCGACTTAAGGCTCGAGACCCCATCTCTGGTTCCTATAACCCATGTGAAAATCCCTCATTTTCCCAGATACAGTCGAGATTACGATGAGTTTCATCATAGATTTATAAATATGATGTCTTCCCGCCGCTCACGTTTGAAACCTCGATCAGAATCTCGGAAGGTTTTGTTTTGCATTTTTTTGTTAATGCTAAAGCTGTCCACACTACATGCCTCCCGCCTTCATGTGTGGATCTGTTCACATCACATCTCTCTTCAGACACGTCTATGGGTGGTGGGAGGGGGGTTCTTCAGTAATCCACTCCTCGCTCTCCTTCCTCAGTGGAAGGTCTCCAGGTGCGAAATCAGTGCCCTCTCTCGGAGCCACGGCACAAAAGACAAGATGGGGGAGAAGTGGGAGACGGGGGGATGAGGAAGGAAAAGGTTGCGGCCGCTGTTGCTCCTGATTCCAGCACGTGATTCACTACAGCACGGCTAATCAAAACGACAAATAAAAAACAGAGACAGAGGACGAGGAGAAGGGATTTAATTTGTCCTTCCAACCTGTCACCTACTGCACGCCAAGCCTGAGGAGCTCCCAACTGTACCCGCGAAATCTGCAGTGAATAATAAGTTCAGACTGTTCAGCAGTCTCTTCAGTACTGCGGGTGGGAAGAAACACAAAGAGGAATTTGTCTTTTCTAAATGTACTCTACATTTTCTGCATCTTCTGGTCTGACACTTCCCCCAGTAGGTCCATATTATGTTAGTTTCACATGTGCTAGTGTCAAATAGGGGCAGACAGGGGATATGTCTCTCATACCTTCTGAAACTGTATAAAATACATTTGTGGATTGCAGATTTCATATTTAGCTTCACGTTTAAACCGCTGTTTGATGGCCATTGCATCGAACCGAACATCTGTCCGCCCATTCGTTAGATAAGAGATAAGAAAGAACTTTATTTATCCTGAGGGAAATTCTTTTGTCCTAAAGAGAGTTTAAAAAAGATCTGGATGACCTCGCTGACTCCCGGTACCTCTCTAGAGTCAAGAACATTTCGAAGGACAGTTCCCACCCTGGCCACTCCTTCTTGGGCCTTATGTCCTCAAGGAGGCGCTACAGGTGATTAAAAACAAAAAACAAACAGACTTCTACCCAACATGCCATACAGAGTCTAAACAAACACCACAAATAACACCACACCTGTAGCACACTGCCTGCCATGACACTTTATCCAGAAGTCTTATTTTCTAGTTATTTATACATATGAACTGTATATACTGTCTGTCTCACTGCATATCGTGTACTTGTCTGTCTGAAGTGCATCTGGAATCCCACTGTATCTTGTGTACAGTGACAGTAAAGGCATCTTATCTTATCATAGTAATAGTACAAATGTAATGACAAAACAAATCTAACAAAGTAACAATTAACTATAACAGATATAATACAGTAACAGATTATTAGTGCAAGCGATAAGAGCGAGGAAGTGGTATACAGTCTTATTCTGCATTCAGACTGACAATATTGAAATTAAATGATTCTTTAACCTTATTCAATCGGTTTATGTTTGGTGAGTTTTATCTGGAAGAACTGTAACGGAGATTGGAAGCTGTTAGAGTTGCAAAGTGGGATCAACTCCAGATTAATGTCTATGGATTTGAATAAAATGAAATTGGTTGGTGTAACCGTCAGGTGTCCGAATACTTTTGTCCATATAGAGTACTTTACATGGATGTAAAGTAAGCAATAGCTTACTTTAGGTCTGACTGGCTTGTTGTCCATCCACCGTCACTGGCATTTACACCACCAGCCCTTACTTTGAGCTTTACATCGGTTTAGAAATTTCACTCTCAGTTTGTTTCCAGAATGTCTCGTCGCCAGAGATTCTTTTCACAAGACCCACAAGACAAGCTCAAGCTAAGACAGCGCCAGACTCTATTCCAACATCATCTGCAAGTCTGTGAGCAGACACCCTTCCTCAGTGTCGGTTTCTTCAGTTCATGCATATTCGGTGTCTGCAGATTTGCACATGGAGAAGTACAGTTCACCTCGTTTAAGGAAGTTGATTATAGACTCTGTCTCAGTTCTCTCTCCACAGTGGGCGAGGGACGACTCACATTTGTGTTGAAGAACTCTCTTCCCACAAGCTGACCTCAATCCACACTCTGCAGCTCTGAGCCGGAATGATGCAAGAATACAAATCTTAATAGCTCTGAGAAAAACTTTGCAATGATTGGACTCCATCACAACCAGCACTCAGGACCTAAGCGTGGCTTCCTCAAGCCCGTCGTCTTCCTCTTTGGCCTGTTTTGAATGGCTCACTTCCGCCCATTACTCTCCTCTCCTGATTCTTTTTACTGCCTGATCACACTGTTAAACCTCCGGCACACTCCTCCGATGGAGCACTAAATGGCTTTTTGCTCAGAGACCCCCCCTTCCCCCCTCTTCGCTGACTCTTGCTCACTTTCGCTCAGTTTATCCAACACAACCTTCTCTCTTAACTAGTCTCTTGAGTTCTTTGGATCCAACCCTCTTTTTCATTCCTCCTTGTCATTCTTTCTCTCTTATTTTCTTTCCCTATATTCAGGCATGTCTCTGAATGCCTCCTGACCAGGGACAGTTTGTCCTAATTGTATTTCATGGTCCACCACTGGGGTAGGAGAGAACAGTCCAGAAGCAGGACGTTGTCTGTTTGCTCTCCAGATCCGTCAGATTTATTAGGCCATGGATGCCGCTTTTGAATCCTCTGGGATTCTGTTTGAAATGAAGAGGCATATATAACCCTTCAACCACATGGCAGGGCTCCAGGAAGGGTGCCTGGCTGTGGGATGTGAGCGGAGAGCTTTAAATTGGCCTTGAGTAGTGAGTGTGTGTCTACGGGAAATGCTGCAGAGGTCCTGAAGAGCTTGCGATGGAAATTAGAAGCCAAGAGAAAACAGCGGAATTAGGCCATATCAAAGACCGAGGTCTTCTTGGCAAGCGTTCCTGAGTGTGAGTTTATTACTCGTATGATCTTCGTTCCCCTCCAAGGCCTTATCTTTTTAATTTTCTCCTCGCCAGGGTCAGGGTCTGAGTGTGCCTGCTGTTCACAGAATAACACAGGAGAGGAAAAAAAAAAAAAAGCAGTGGCCAGAGAGAAGCCTCTTTATCCATTAGTTCCAGAAAGGGGAACGAGTGATTGGCTCTGACAGAGGACAGTAGGGGTGAAGGCAGTGTTTTAGGAGTGACTTCCTAAGTGCTTCAGGAGATTGTGACGGATTCCCTTTAGTGGGGAATAAAGCGTAACATCGCGGTTCCTGCAGAGGTGTCTGGGTAAAAGCGACCAAAAGCGCTGAATGCGTGATCACATACGCGCCGGCAAATGGCGTTCGGCTGTCAGCGAGAAGGCAGAGGACTTCCATCTGCTGCCGCCTGCACGGCTTTTAACTCCTGCTCTTAAACTGCGCTTAAGACAGACAAGCAGATCAGATCAAAGCTGATCTTCTCCTTGAAGTCTAAACAGTCTTAAAAAAACGAAAAAGCTGCCAGAAAACCAGATCTCTCCCTGTTCCGGTTTGAACAGCTCTCTAACTGATGCAGCTCTTTCAGCAGATGATCACATACCGTTGACAATGATGTGAAGAACAGGAAATCTCGTTTGAGCATTACATGCTTTCCTCCTGCCTAAGAATACATTTACAGGCTCAGGATCCACGATGCCTGTCTGTCCCGACATAGGATGGTAAAGTCCCAGTCACAGTTGCTTCGGACTCCCCTGGACTGGTCCAGTCCAGTCGCCCTTATATTCTAAAGACCATTGGCCATGCGTAACATTCTTTTATCATTCTTAACACACTTTTTGTTTTGGTATTTTGGGAAAGCAAATGGAGAACAAAAAGTCCTAGCAACCTTATTCAAGAGGCTTTGAGAGCTTTCCCGTGTAGCTGGAATTGCTCCAGGCCAGTCTGAGCTGATTTTGGAACAACGTGACAAAGCAGGAAACCTGTCGGGGCTTTTTTTACTGTGTAAGACGTCGTCAGTTGAGCAGTCGAAACATTAAAGCCACTAATGGCTGAACACTTATCTCATTACAGTGACACCTGTCAAAGGGAGAGGCAGCTAGTTCTTAAGATTGGAAGCAGGATAATTGGGCAAGCTTAATGATCTGCTCCTTTGACAAAGACCACATCGTGGTGGTTAGAAAACTGGGTCAGAGCATCTTCAGAATGTCGAGTGTGGTATTCCTGGTCTGCAGTCCGGGGATGGAAAACCAGTGAAACAGCCACAGGGTTCTGGGGGAAAGTTCATGCAGGCATTGACAGAAAGGCGTCAGAACACACCGTGTATCACTGGTCAGGGTGTCCATGCTGACTCATGTCCACTACTGGAATGTACCTACAGCTCACTGAGCAATGGAGGACGCTGGTCTGGTCTGATGAAGGTGGTTTGGTCTCTTGTTTTCTTTTACATTGTGTGGATGACTGGATCCCTCCCACTCTGCAAAACTAGCTGAGAATAGATTGAATAAATAACAAAGAGATCAAGGCAGGGCCTCCAAATTTCCCAGATCTCAGTCTGATCCAGAAGATATTCTGGATAAGCCAGAGTGATCTATGGACACCCTACCTCACAATTTAGTGGTTCTAGACTAAAAGTACCAGGAGGGCCAAGGTGGAGCCAGTGTGTTTTTAGGTGGGGAGCATAGTCGGGTCGGGTATTTTCTGTTAGTCCATTTAGGGCTCCAACTGTTCGCTTTTACTTAACGCTGCTGGTCTTCAGGTTCTAGATAACAGCACTTTCATCAGTCCATCTAGAACACACGCAGCGTTAGTTCCGTTCTTCCAGCAGCACATGTCACGATAAGAAATTAATATTTAAATCTTTGTCTGTTCAGTGCAGGGGCCATAACAGGGGCCAGGAGCAATTCTACAGGGGCCCTGGCCCACGCTGGCCCCGTCTAGAACCATGTATGCTTACAGGATCTGGCAACATCTTGGTGCCAGAAACCACAGCAAACCTTCGGAGGTCTTGTGGAGTCCATGGCTCGATGGATCGGAGATGTTTGGGTGGCATGAGGTTGACCTGCACAACAGAAGGCAAGAGGTTTGAGTGTTATTGTGGATCTGTGGAGCTGCTGGAATTATTTTATGCCAGTTCTGGTTATTTATTGAGTGATACAAGTTACATCCCGTTATCTTTCTGAATCCAAGTTTTGTTTCCTGTAAACGTCAGACACAGTCAGTAGTCTGACAAATATTTCTGTTCAACTGCTTCTGTGTAATGGCCTTAGTAAAAAGTGTCCTACTTGTCTCTGTAGCAGGAAAGAATTTTTGGGTTCACGTTAAGTGTATCTATTTTCTTGCCGATAATTTCCGATCAGTAACACCCATAGGTTAGTTTTTTAACTGGCTGATTATAAAAAGGGGCAAGAGTAAGACACCTACGTCATGGGGGTCCTTCCTGGGCAGTTTCGTCATCAGTGCCTCGGTTTATAGTGGCTTCTCCCCTCGGTCCGGCGTGTGACACGCTGTGTTCCAGTTGTGGAAAGTTTGGCGTCCTGGGAGCGGTTATTTATGGTATGTTCATCACTATCGGTCCTCATTGTGAACCCAGTAGGGCATATTTTGATATCGGCTGACTATTTCTTTGTTTGCAGCGCTCTCAAGTGTGAACATATGCATTGGGCTGTGGGGTTGCACGTGACTTGCAGGTATGGCGCACTATATATTTTACGTTGGGAAACAAGTTCACTGAGGTGATGAGGAATCACTCTCCGGTTTTAGTCTGGTGGTTAAATCTGGGTTTGGTGGATGCCAGGACAAAGCTACC
Source organism: Brachypetersius altus (assembly GCA_037974465.1). Taxonomy (NCBI): domain Eukaryota; kingdom Metazoa; phylum Chordata; class Actinopteri; order Characiformes; family Alestidae; genus Brachypetersius; species Brachypetersius altus. The sequence goes on along the minus strand of JBBPDB010043865.1, from coordinate 1,316 downwards.
TAACTGAACACATAGTCCCAACAACGACGATTTGCAGGGTTCAGCCTTGGCCGACTCTTCCAGTGAAGAATAAAGTTAATGTTTATTGTTGTAGAGACATTTCATACAGTGACATGCGTCCAAGTTTGGCGAAGTCTCCCTCGTGGTCCGGCGTGACTGTGCCCTGTGCACTAAGTGGTTTGGTGTGGAGGATCTCCAGTGTTCTGCACAGAGCCCTGCCCAAAATCAAACCAAATTTTTTTATGGTGAACTCAGTTGTGAGCCAAGTCCAAAACCAGTAGTCTCACAAATGCTGTTTTGGCTGAATGGGCACTCAGTCCCACAAACACACTCCTACAGTTTGCCTAGTTATAGCCATGAAGACACCTCATGCTTTTCCAGGGGCACGAGGAACCGTGCCGCACTGCGAACAAGTGTTTTTCCATTACAAATAAAGCGACCTGTATGCGAGCTGCCATAGCCCCCCCTCGGCGGCAGGGCCGAAAACAGGCCGCAACAGAGCGGATTCACTCCTTTTTGAGTGGTAGAGATGTCCCAGACTAGGTTCAGCATCTTTCCTGTGTGCTTTTGGAAGACTGCCTATAATGTCAATGACATTGAAAAGTGGTGCAATATTGGTATGAAGGCGATTCGTCCACATACTTTTGTCCATAGCAACCAAATTTCACCAGTTTAAAGGTCCTCCCAAAAACCTTTTCGTGAATAAATGTTTTTTTTTTTTAAAGTTTAAAAAGTTGTGTTCTGATTTATTACATAAGGGTTCTTTAGGGAACCGGCAGAGAACCTTATTTTTAGGAGTGTACGCAGCTGTCAGACTCGCTGGAACTAATTCTGCAGTGAAAGCGCTCCTCAACCCGAAGCCCCTCAGGACTGGTCCAGGCTGGAATGGGGTCTCCTCCACTTTCAGGAGGTTTTTTATGCGGTACACAAAGCTGCTTTGCAGGTGGGACGTCATTCGCCCTGTCCTGCAGGGGACAGGTCCATAAACACGTCTCCCATTTCCCCCAGGGACACCCGTCCTGCCCCCGTCCAGACCTCAGGAAAACGTGTCTCACTCTCTCCATCTATGAACGATGTTCCATCATTTCGCTTCCTCTTCTTTTCTCCTCCTCCATCCTTCTCTTTGTTTTTCTTCCTATTCCTCTTCCTTTTCTTCTTCTTCCCATGCTCCTTCTCCTTCTTCTTTATCTTCATCTTCCTCTTCTCCTTCTTCTTCTTTATCCTCATCTTCCTCTTCTCCTTCTTCTTTATCTTCATCTTCCTCTTCTCCTTCTTCTTTATCTTCATCTTCCTCTTCTCCTTCTTCTTCTTTATCT
>JBBPDB010043844.1:0-11256 GCA_037974465.1 Brachypetersius altus | reverse complement strand
TTCCATATATATCGGGTTTCATTCCATATATATCGGGTTTCATTCCATATATATCGGGTTTCATTCCATATATATCAAGTTTCATTCCATATATATCAGCTTTCATTCAATATATATCAAGCTTCATTAAATATTTCCTGTTTGGCTTTCCATAATATATATATATATATATACCAAACAGAGGCAGACTGAGCAGCCAGTGCAATCTCAATACCCATACTTTCTTTCTTCTCTTCAGCCTCCCATGTTGTGTCCCTGATGCTGTCGTGAACAATACATGCCACAATCCACCTTGTTCCAGTGCTGCTCATCAACGATTCATTCTTAGTAACCTTGAAGACAAGCTGGAAAGCCAACTGCTAAATATGAAATGTTGGTCTCATCCATTTGAGAACGATTAAAGATTTATACTGTAAACACCCTTTCATGTGGGACATTATGCCCCTAAATGAGCATTTTAACACTTTAATAAAATATTTAAAGAGCTCATACACTCATTTTGCAAATAAAACATTTTGTAAATAAAACAGGGACTTTCTGAACATTTAGAAGCAATAGCATTAAATCCAATACCACAACCCATCCAATCATGTTCATTCAACATTTGATAAGTGAAACAGTTAAGTTACACATGACAAGCCACATTATTAGGCAAACAAACCTTAGATCTACACTCATTGTCCATTTTACCAGCTCCATTGACCATATAGTTTTGTTTGTTAACCCCTGTTACTCTGTTCATGAATGTACAAGACCACCACAGGACCAACAGTAAGCAGATATTGTTTGGGTGAGACGTGTGTGCAGATGTGCAGTGTGGATCTCCTGTTGGGCCTTGTAAAAAATGAAAAACACATCATTTTTCTCCGTTCCTCACTCAGTCTAAGACATTCAATTCTTCTTTAAAAGATGAAAAAAAAAATTTAATCAGTATAATTGTTTAATATACAACTCAGCCTTTTAATTAATTGACTAAATGTTTTTTTAATGTTAATTTATTACCTTATCATTTGATATTCAAGTGCTTTTTTTATTAGCACTAAGGCACTTTCATTATCAATTTTGCACTTCTGGCCTGCTGGTACAGTATACTAAATATTTAAACATAATTTCAGGGTTACACTGTTATTTGTTACACGAATGATCTTGATCATTAGGTTGCACTTCTGTTTATTTTTTTTCTACTATCTTATTTTCTTTTATTTTTCTTGTTGCACTGTGCATGCTAAAAACACAACAATTTCTTTTCTTACATTCCTAATTATTTTCTTCTGGCACATCTCTCCATTCATGTATTCCTCATATAATGACATACACCATTTCTAGAGAAGCAAACCCATACCACCATGCTCCACCACCATGCTCCACTTTGGGTGTGGTGTTCTTGGTATCAGCTGCCTTAAACATGCTATCAAGTGGCCTTTAATTAAGAGAAAAAATCTTGATGCAGCTGACCAGTCTAGTTACAGGCCAATATCAAAACTTCCTTTCATATCCAACATTTTGGAAACGATTGCGCTTAACCAATACCCACAGCATTGCTGAAGTATTCCAGTCTGGCTTCAAATTTCATTTTAAATTCAGTTTGATGCATTACCCTTAAATAAAATGTAAAGGTACAATTTTGTCTCTGACATCCTTGGACAGCTCTTTGGTCTTTCCCATGTTGGAGAATTTGGAGTCTGCTTGATTAATTGATTCTGTGGACAGGTGTCTTTTATACAGGTGACTAGTTAAGACAGGTGTCCTTAATGAGGGTGACTAATTAAGTAGGAGTGTCTCACTGCTCTGTTGGAGCCAGAACTCTTAATGGTTGGTAGGGGTTCAAATACTTATTTCACTCAGTGAAATGCAAATCAGTTTCTATCTTTTATTTTCTATACATTATTTTTTCAAGTTTCCTTTTGATGTGCTATCTGCCACTGTTAAAATAAACCTACCATTAAAATAATACTATTCTGAGACCTTTCATTTCTTTGTCATCAGACAAACTTACAAAATCTGCGAGGTGTCAAATAGTTATTTCCTCCACTGTATATACAGCCAATTCACTGAGGTGAAAAGATCTCGTGTATCTGCCTTTCACCCCTGTGTCCACTGTGATAAACTCCAGCATTTATTGCCACATTCAGAATGAATCCAGGCTGCCTTAAGGACAGAGGATGCTAATTAGTAAAACAGGAAACTTGACGCCCATTTGGCAAGTTACATGATGTCAACTGATAGACATAGCAAGTAACCAACCTCTCAACCTGATCATACCATTGTTTTGTTTCATGAAAGTTGAGCGATTAAACGCACACATCAGTTTGAGCTGCCAGTCAAATTTTCAGACAACCACCACTCAAGGACTGTGTTAATTGTCCAGGTGTGGAATTTATTCTAATATGGAAAGTATGAGGACTATTATTTGATTATTATTTGTCCATTTAATTTCCTTTTTACCAGAAGCTTTGTCAGTTCAGGCACTTTTGTCATACAAAGTAAATATTTGTCGGTAAATATTTGAACATAATTGCATTTTCTCATATTCATTTATAAATCATTTCTTTCTTCACTGAAGGCTGCATGTGTACATTTCAAATCTGTTTTAGTGTGTAAGCTGTATATAAATGAGGCTCCTTAAGTGGATTTGTTCACCTGATGATCACATTTACAGAGACACATAAAACTGACACTTAAACGAATACTTTGCCAAATTTTATTAGGAACAAGAAAATACAGAAAATGACTTTTTTACTTTGCCTGGGTGATGGTTAGTATGCAACTACAGGAGAGAAATGCTAATTCTGAAAAAATAAATTAGAAAAGATTTCAAAAGCAGGATTGATGTGGTCTGTTCTTCATTAATTGTTTGATATTGTTCTGCAAACATACATAAAACTTGTTTCTTTGTTGAGGATTCATAGGGAAAAAAGGTGCCTCCACTTAGACAAAGTGTTTAACCAGCTGCAATTAGAGGCCTGAGGACCTGCAAGAATTCAAAGAAATAAATGATGTAAAAGTTTAATATGCAGTGGCATTGGAAGCCCCAGCCAGGAACTGACCAAAGTCTCTTTGAGGCATCAGCAACTGCAATGTTCTAGAAAAGGTATCCTGAATGAATGTCTTCAGAAAGTAATATGTTGAACATATAAATGTTTAGATTTAGATAGATAGATAGATAGATAGATAGATAGAGAGAGAGAGAGAGAGAGAGAGAGAGAGAGAGAAAGAGAGAGAGAGAGAGAGAGAGAGAGAGAGAGAGAGAGAGAGAGAGAGAGAGAGAGAGAGAGAGAGAGAGAGAGAGATAGAAAGAAGAAGTGAAAAGGCTTACCAGAATTTAAGCTGACACCTGGATCTGCCCTGTAAAACCAAATCAATAACTGCATGGTCAGTAACACCAACACATTAATATGTTAATAACTGAACTCTCTCTTATCTCCACTAACCTGAGGATTTCCTCTTGTAGTAGATGAATCCAGATGCTGACAGGATGATTCCCAGCACCACCCCTGAAGCACCAACTACAATCTTGCTCCTTTCAGAATCAGGAAGAGAAGGATCTGTCGGACATAAACACTTCATTAATTTTTCTATAAATATAAAATTAAGTATATTTAAAAAGAAATGTTTTATTATAATTGTTATAAAAGAAAGTCAACGGATAGGTGGGTTTGTTTAGATGGGAGATTTTGTCCAGTGCAATCTAGTGGTGAGTATACAGGGCTGACTGGCTCTGGCAACGACTGTGCAACAGATTAGTGACAGTTTGAACAGATGGACATAACTAAATTAAATACAAGATTTGAAAAAAAAATCCATCCACCTAAGAAAGATCAATTCTTTTGGGATTTCTAATTATGGAGACACAAGATAGTTTGCAGAGTAAAAAAGCAATGGAATCTGTTGCATGTGTTTTGTGATGCCTCAGAAGACCTGGGATGTTTCATTCTCTCACTTTTTTTAACAATTACAATCAAATCATCTCAAGACAAGCAGTGTGACAAAGTGTAAATTGGCTCTAAAAATCTGTAGTGTTTCGAGGGTTTAGTCTCACCCCAGCGGTACACGATTGGTTCCTTGGAGCTGATGTGCTCCACCACGCAAGAGACCTTCTCTCCAGATTTCGGCTTGAACTCGATGTGGGAGTGGATCTGGTAGTACCAGTCTCCGTCAGTGTTCTCCTCCGTGAAAATTGAATTGGAGGTCACCTTCTCGTTGTCTCTCAGCCAGTAAATGTCGATGGCCGGAGGATAGAAATCGTACGCGCTGCACATCAGCATCTCCACCTGATCATCACTGTCCTCATGCTCTGACCTGAGCCTGATCATTGGCTTCACTACAGACACCAGAGGTTTTGTCAGGTCGTCAAAACATTTTTAAATAAGCAACTCATTTATTTCATATAGATAACGTAAATTATAAATACTGGGACACAATAACAACCAAATGTACATTTACAAGAAACATCAACAAGCAAACTGCAAAATTAATAATAATTACTAAACAATTTTATAAGGATAATGTGAAAAGATGCTTAGCAACCTATACAAGGTTACATGTATAGATAATGTCAGTGATCTAACTACTCTAGTATGAGTTATACTGGGAGAGAGGTGTGGGGGTGGTGTAAATGCAATAATTTTGGGTGAGCGAGTCTGCAAATTAGCCACGTTTGGTCCGATATTCAGTGCCCTTTTACAGTTACAGTGGCACTGTTTCTCCAGCTCAGCCTCCTGCTGTTGTTCAGGAGCTTACCTGCTTTATCCAGAATTTCAGTGTAGTCTACCTGCAGACTGGGTTTGCAGTATCCGTCCAGCTGAGCCTTTAACTGCTGCAGTATAGGACTGTCGTTCCAGCGTTCTGCAGCTTTCTCTCCGTAATCATTGAGCCCTACAAACTCCCCCACAGTGCTGTTAAACCGGGCGTATGGATCCTTATTGCAGTAATGAGTGTAAATTAGCTCCACATCATACAATTCCCGTGTGCTGGTGATGCATTCGACCTTCACAGAAAAATAATATCCATCTGGCAGTGAAGCAAAATCATTTTTTTTAGGTAAGGGGAACAATTGCTTTTTCACAAAGTACATTTTCTCTTTTCTCTCATTATAAGAAAGTAAGTTTATCAAAAAAAAATCAGTTCTACAACTTTAAAAATGATTATGAGTTAAAAAGTTAAAACTGCAATGTTTTTTGTGAATATGACCTGCAAAAAAAAAGCAATTAAATGAAGAAATCATATTGCAGTTTACTTGTATTATTGCAATTTGCATGTGGTATTATATTTATCATGTTCGTTTTTGTTTTCTTGCATTTAGTAAGCCTTTAAGTATTTAAGATATTATATTTCAGTAAAAAAGTAATCTTTTATACTGAATTTTTAAAGTATTTAAAAGTCATTGTATTCATGTAAGTTTTTATATTAAGCTCATTAAACTTTCATTGCATGTTAATACAACAGTAAACTGTCAACATTCAATTCGCTTATATTTCATAGTTCTAAGAACTATTTGATCAAAACATCAAATAACTTTCCACAGTGCAGTGTTTTGTGCATATATTGAGTATATAATATATTAAACAATAAAGTCTTTATGATATAGGATTATAAGTTAAAAAATAGGTTTCACTTGGTAATTACAAATATAAACTTACCTGTTCTTAAAAACAGATTGAGGAAAAACAGCAGCAAACTCAGGAGCATTTTGTCTCACCTATCATCCACTCAATCAAGACTGAGAGTGTTCGAGCTTGCAGAGACTCTTCAGTCGAGTGACTGACGAGAACCTGCTGAACCACTTCATCACGTGTTCCAAGACAAAGTAATATGAGCATTTCAAATGAATACAAGTACAATTAAGAAATTCCTATGTCTTTTTTATCCAGTTTTATATAATCCAGGTCCTGGGATTGTTCACGCTCACAGAGAACACAAGTTTATATGGATGTTTTTGCAAATGTTGCATAATAAAATGCATGTATATTTTATTTTAACAAAGAAAAACGAATACAAAAGAGACATGAAGGAAGTGCCAGCGGTTTGGTTTATTGAAGTCCTCTTGGTAATACACTAAAATCTACAGGGAGAGACCTGTACAATAAAACACTTTTGTACAATAAAAACTGGGGGAGAAACAACAGACATCTGAAACACTCAAGAAGAATGGCAACAGAGCAGTTCCCTGATCCAGTCCTGAAGGGTCGATGTTCAGCGCAGTATGATGATTTCCTTGTGACTCCCTTATGAATCAGCAGGTTTAGTGAGGAGTGTGTTTGAGGAGGAGAACCAACAAACTGTGCTGAACACCAACCAATTAGGAGCGAAGTTGGGCACCTCTGGACTAAACACATTGCTAAACATGAAACAGTGGTGAAACAAGGATGATATATGGAAACCACAAGAAACAAGAGCATGAGAGCACGAGTGTAAGCGAACAGGAAAGAAGAAAATGGCGAGGAAATACAAGAGCAGGATCATTTCACTGTACTGCAGTACAAAGTTGACAAAATGACAAATAGGTCAATATGTTTAAAATTTACAGTTAAGGAAGTCACACCATAGTCAAACTGTAATACAGGTTATGGTGTTCACAGTCTGATCCTCAGTTGCACTTGCTTCCTTTGACCAGAAAGACAGTTCCAACAGCCACTCCTATCAGTCCTATAGCCAGACCCACTCCACAGAACACAGACGGACCAATACTGGGGAGAGCCACCTGCACATCTGGAAACACACACAAGCACACAGACAGTGAATATTTAGTGAATTCTAATAATAGCAGCCTTAAACGGACTCACAAACATCTGCTGTGTACGTTTAGTCAAGTTTTCACAGTTATATATGAAGTTACATGGCCACATGTTTTACTTGTGAGTAAGTTTGGAATAAAGAAGAATTTTCACTTCATCCAGTAGGAATGTCCTTCAGCACCTATTGTCATGACCAGGACAGTTTGGTGTTTTCCCTGCTTCTACACCTGTTTATTAGCAGGTTTAGTGATTGTGTTTGAAGAGGGGGACCACCAATCTTTGCTGGACACCAACCCTTCAAGACCACAGCTGGGCAGTCCTGTCTTAAGAAGTGGGTTTACATCAATGAGTCAAAACTGTAAGGACTCGTACAGGATTTGAGGTGATGTCCAGCCAGGTGTTCCCAGTCAGCCCTCTGCAGATCGCAGCTCCAGGCGGAGATCTAATTCTAAATTGAGTGCTTTCTGTCACTTCCGACCAGATTCAGTCTTTCATTGGCCTTGTGAACTGACGAGCCCTGGCTGCTCAACAGCTGTGGCTGCTTGTGCTTCTTTTTGGAAGCTCTACCCTTGCGCCGTCCCACTTCTCCCACATATAACACATCTTCTGTGAGTAGCAACGGTTTGTCTAATACCTCCCAGCCCAAAAAACATGCAAGTCAAACAAGACAACTTAATTCGTTTCTGTGAAGGGTCATAACGTTCTGGTTCTACGGTGTGTAAACAATAATAAACCTCACCCCATATTTTAATGAGAGATCTCGTCAGGGCCGTGTGCTCCACGGTGCAGGTGTAGACGTCGCCCTTCGCTGGAATAATTCTCAGATGAGAGACAAGTTTGTAGGTTCCATCGTCGTTTGGATAATATCTGCTGAGACTGGCTCTATCTGTCACATTTTCTTCATTCTTGGCCCAGGACACTTCAACATGTGGTGGGTAGAATCCAGTAATGTAACAGATGAGGGTGTTATTAATGCCCAGCTCCACATCTTCCTTGGAATAGATCGAGCTTTGAGGAGCATCTAGGGATAGAAATTGTTCAATGCTTTATAAATTCACGCAGAAATGTCCAAAAGTCGTCTTTTTTTATTTCTTTATTTTCCAGTGAAAACTGATTTTTCAGGTTCATAAGTGCGGTAAATGTGTAGCGGTCAAATATTATTACTGAAATTCATTTTGAAAGCTTTTGTAAGAGACTTGCTTTCAATTTCTCTGCAGAATCTACAGGGGTGTTTTCCAAGCCTCTTGGTTAATAGTTCATGGAGAACAGAATAATAGAGTGTTACCAAACGGTCTAATACTGAAATCAGTTATCATACTGCTATTAAAGTTTTTTTTAAATATTATTTGGCATTTTGGATGTCTACCATATCACCTTACTTCTATATTACCATTACATGTGAATAAGGGTTTGTCACAATGATGCTCATGTCTTACCCTTTGGCTCTTCAGGATTATTGTAAGCTGTTATACATTTTGCCAGGTTTTGTTTGCAGTTTTCTATTTGGGCAACACTAGCCTCGTAGGTTCCTTCTTCATAAAAGCTTGGACCTGCAAACTCAGGTATTGTCAACACTCCAGTTCCCTGACCGAATTCAGAGTGAAACTTTTCTTCTCCATCCAGTCCATACAGGCTCTCTGCATCTGTATCAGAACACAGGGCTACGTAGATATCACTGTGATACACTGTGGAAGAGCGAAGGACAAAAGAACATCAGTACACACACTCTGATATACTTTATTGACTGACCTTTGAGGGTGGTGGCACAATCTAAATGGACCATGTGCTTGTTGGTTTTTCTGATTATTTTTCACTTGTCCTCTTCTGAAGATTTTTTTTAAGTGCATGTGTGCTTCTACAGGTTTGTGTATCATTGTACTGTACCTATTTTGTAAGGGTTAAGGGGGTTATGTGGGATGATGGCCGGTAGAGATCATCCTCATTTCAGTTAATGTGCGGTAATCAGTTCACCAGTAACACCTGCCTTGAGTAAGAGGGTTAATCACAGGTGGGGAGTTATTGGTGGAGTGGTTTACAGATAAGATATATAAGCCCAGATTAGGTGGACCAGAGTTGTCGGCCCACCGCTACAACAGGTGTAGGAGTGTTTATAGGTATCCTTTGGTTGAACAAATGTATGTTGGCCCTCGAGCCCGTTTATGTTCCAGGTTAGGTTATAAATTAGGTTTATAAATAAAAAGTCAAAACAAAGAATGGAAGCCTTCCAGTCTACCGGCTCTTATTCGGGAGAGAGTTGGGGACGTAGCACTTAAATGAAATACGATCATGAAAAAACAATAAATACCTTTAATACCTTTTATCGTTATTCTGCAAAGACATCATCCTCAGTGAGGAGATCCCAGTACTGTCATTAGAGTTTTTTGTTCAACATTTTCAACATTTCAACATAATTACGTAGTTAGAAGCAAAGTTGTTCACAGGAACTTCACTATTGTTCACAGTGGTGGTGAATGGAGCCAGACGTCTGCCAATAAAACTCCCTCATGATAAGTTATTCCATGAAATGGTTATAAAAGTGCTGCCTGGGAAGAGGTTTTGAGAAGCTTTTGGTCCTAAAACTAATTTCATTCATGGTGAAGGGAAACATGGTGTCAGGGGCAAAAGAAATCTCATTTAGTTCAGATTTGCTGTTTTCCCATCATCAAAATGCATATAAACACTGGAGCTACACTGGAGGCTGACAGTCAATAAAATGGCTGCATCTGTATTGTAGACATCTGGTTCTGTTCATAACCACTGCTCTCCATTTCACACCAAACCCATTCTGAATGACTCTGCTCACATCTAAACATCTCATTTATACGTAGTTTGAAATAAACTGTGCAGATAATTCTTTAGTATCTTTCTTTTAGAGGTGTCTCCTCACTCCTTGCTCAAAGTCACACCCTAACTTTACAAAACTATACTAATGATACAATTAAAAAACACTGGCATTTCAGTTCAGTATTAAATACTGAATTAGTCCCTTTCACTTACCTTTAGCCTCTGTGCAGAGAAGAACTGCACAGACGAGAATAAAGCTCAGCTTCATCCTTGTTCTGTGTGGCGGAAACACACTCACATGTGAGAGTATTAACTGAATATACTCAGCTTCTCTCTTTCTCTCACTCTCCGGCTGAGGTGTCTCAGAAAAATCATCCAATAGGATTATTGCTGCACTGACACAGCAGTATCTGGGTAAATTTGGTTCTCTCATGAACATATGGGCTACAAAACTATGTGTTGTGATTTTAAAAGTTTTGATATGTTGCTTTGCTCACTAGGAATACACACAATCATTGGACAGTTCTTAATAGTCTCTAAGAGATAAGGATCTCATATGTGTATCCTCATGTTCACCTGCAGCTTAAAAATTACTTAGGTGGAGCGGGGCACTTGGGGTGACACAGCAAGTTAGCGAGTTTGACTAGGTGGTCTCCCTGGCTTTGGCGGTGACCTGAAATCTTGAGGGTCTTGAGTGCCTGAAATCCACCAGTTTTGTTTCTGTCCCATTTGAAAAGCATCTATCACCAAGCCAAGCAACATCATGCAGACACAAGAACAAATAACCTGACATATTCTCCTCACTGCCTAACTCCATATTGAGACCCCCCTGCCCCCAGATTGTGTGTGTTCATCCGTATCAGTTTCTTTTGTGAAAAGTGTAAAATGGCCATAAGTCACATGTGACCAGACCACAGCACACAACATGTGGTGGGTAGAATCCATGTAACAGATGAGGGCGTTAGTGATGCCCAGCTCCACATCGTCCTTGGTATAGATCGAGCTTTAGGGAGCATTTAGGGATTTCTTTACTTTCTAGTCAAAACTGTTTTTTCAGGTTCATGTGTAAGGTAAATTTGTAGCAATCACATATAATCACTGAAATTCATTTAGAAAGCTTTTTTAAAAGACTTGCTTTCAATTTCTCTGCAGAATCTGCATCTGCACCCAGAGAGAGTTCTCTTGGGCTCCCAGACACAGATGACTGTGGAAATAGCTGCGGACTGAACTTTGATGTTATGGCCTACAATTATGCAGCAGCACCACATCCCAGGAGCGTCATTAGTACATAATGTTGATTGTGAGGTGAGAAGCATTCAAATTTCTCACGGCAAAATTAGCCAGCTTTACTGAATACCAAAACGTTAAATACCATACCTGTCACGGTTCGGTCAGCGGCCGTTTTGGTCCGCTGCTTTTCAGTTGTTTTTGGTCCTGTTTCTGTTCTGTGTTTTGGATACTATCACGGTGGCAGAGGCCGAGCCTCCGGGACCGAGAGCTGACATGGGACATACAGACAGGACTGCAGTACTCCATTGGATGTGGTTTTATTAACAGAAAGGAACAGTAGCTCGAGGGCTCAAAACAAAAGCACCAGAACAAGGCTGAGACAAACTGGGGTTTCTCACTCGACACGGATACGTGACAGACGCTCATAGAATGACGAAACGCAGACAAGGGACTGAACACACAGGTAGGGTATATATACACTGACACATCAGGGACTGGAACAGGGCAC
>JBBPDB010043816.1:0-11257 GCA_037974465.1 Brachypetersius altus | reverse complement strand
GCGATAAGTAAGTAAAAACTTAGTGTTAGTGTTAATGTTTTTCTGCTTTGGATTTGCTGGTAACATAGACTCCAGACGTTGACTAGTCTATGCAGAAAAAAAAATTAAATGCAATATTTCCATTCCAATTCTTTTTTTAAAGAATTTACTTACTGAGCATTTAATGCTTTCCGATCCATTGAACATTGTTGAAAAAAATCTGAAAATAGCCAGAAAAAATTGCAAAAGGAACTATCTATAACAGCAGCACAGAAGATGAAGATACTGCCCAGTGATTTTTTGCCCTCTTCTCTGTGGCACTGGGTGAAGACTTTTGAAAAAATACCATTTATTGCAGTTCAGTCAGTCTTTCGCGTTATGTATATTGCGCATGTTGATATCGTGATGATGGTAAATTTGCGATATATTGTGCAGCCCTAATATATATATATATAGTCAATGTTGTGCCATTTTACTCAGCCTTAGTGTCTGCTTATACAAACAATGCTCAATATTTCTAATGTTCTAAATGATGGCAACGAATTCAAATCAAGAACAAAGTGCAGGTAATAAGCTAAGTGATTACAACTTCATTCCCAAAGTGCACCATGCAATGAGAAAGATGTATGGTTATGTATGAACCATCACTAAAAAGATTCACAAATTGAAATGCATGATATTCAGCCAAGATCTGCGTGTCAAGGTCATTTACTTTAACATTTAATTAGGACAGGCCTATTAGTGCAGTATAAAATCTTCTCTTCTGGGATTCGGGCACAAGTGCGCTTTTGATGTCCTGTCCTGACACGGCTCTTCAAAGCGCTTACAGTAACAGCCTCGTGGGTCTTGTGTAAATAATGATCTTGCTTACCCTTTCCACACACTGCAAATGGAAAGATCTGGACGAGAAAAGCCACTCAATTTTCTATGTTCCACAACAACAAAACATGAATAATGTGAGCCGTTGTTCTCACAGCAATTACAGCAACGTGTCCTGATTTATGATGGATTTTCTTCAGTTGAGGGTAGCCTCTGTTCTCCTGTTGCCCCTGGGCGAAATAACTGAATCATTTTGTACCTTTTTGGTTCGATCCTCTGCAAATTGCCCCTTTCTCTTTGTTTACGAGAGCCGGAGGGGAAATCCAGAATTATATAATGGAAAACTTCAGCTTAATTGTGCCGCTTGGGTGCGACTCCTGGTGTGATCCCTTAGATATTGTTGTCAAGGGAAACTAGAGGCAGTTAAGCTGGCAGGAGTCTTCAGGGGCAGAGCCAAGGAGGCAACGCATGTGAGAGGTTCACGAGCCAATTATTACAGTGCTTCAGATAACAGTGCGAATTTATCCTTGTGATTTATGACTACTGTATTTCAGAAGAAGCTGATTTCATAAAAGCTAACCGGCTCTAATTTCGAGGCATAAATTGGGTCCCTGATCCATTTAAAACAGGTCTGTCCTACAAGTCGTTCTTAAGAGTTTTATTGTCCCCATAAAAAGTATCAGAAGGGTAAATTCAGATTACCTGTAAGCCCAGTGCTCATAGCTGAGCCCAAAAAATTAAAGGAGATACAATGGTTACTCTCTGTGTTTACATCTTAACCTTTGAATCTGCTTTAAGCAGTTTGATGTGGAAAAATATGCTGAATCAGAATTCTTCACAGCAGTAGTGATGGGGCCCAGACATCTGAAGCGCTCAATGCCTCTAGTAGTTCACAGAAGGCTATTAAACGAAAAGGTCATGAATTCATTCATATCAAAGACATTGTCTTGTCTAAAATACAATGCTTTAAATATTCACTGGAGTGAGGTACACAGGTTATTGTAGAGCAAACTAGTAGAAAACAGAGAAAACTTCTTTGTATCACCATTGCATATAAAAACCCATGTTATTTTCAGTTGCACACAAAATTGCTAGATTATAGTGTACCATTTCACATCAAAACTAATTGAGTGTCAATTATGCAGAAAAAAAAAATAGCGGATTTTCGTATTCAGTATACTTTTTTTATTAAAAGAAAGGGCAGAGATCGTTTAGATTCCAGATGAGAGACAGGGAAGAAAAGTTAGACCTTCAGAGTATAATGTTTAATGTTACTGCCTCCCTCTTCCAGCTGTATTTTGACCCTTCTTCTGGAAAATGACAGAGATGATCATTTCAGAAGCTTTAATGTTGTAAATATTGATTTGATGATGTTTTTTCTGACACATACAAGCTGCATAATACCATAATTACCCAAACAGAAACAGTGTTGTGTGGCAGAGTCTGCTCCATTTCCTGCTGCAATTCAATTCAGTTTTTCAAGAAATTCAATCAGGATTTCATCAGATACACACTAACGAAATGTATGATCATGTTTGATCTGCAATCACAGAATGCCAAGATCCCCCCCCCCCCCCCAAAAAAAACAAAAAAACAAAAACCCAAATAACCTCATTCATGGAAGTGGGAGAGAAGAAGTTCGACATGCAATATGCACACACAGTGAATTAATATAGGTCATTAATATTGCATAAGTAATACTGCGCTGCTCCTAATCAAACATCAAAGCAGCACATGCATTATTACTTCACACAAACACAAGAAATGCAGTTCTCACCTATGAGAGCTTTGCATGCACCAAAGACCCAAACCCACAAACACATGCACACACATTTCAAAGCACATCACAAAGCAAATGACTGGAAGACATGTGGAGAACACAAAGACGCCGAGAATTAAATTTACTAGACTAGCGACACAGAACCAAAGCATCTAGCTAACACACACAGACACACACATATACATATAAGAGATATATATATGGTTGCTGAAGCATCAAAAGAATTTTAGTTCGGACAGAATTTAAATAGATTTTCTTTTAAAATGAGACCAAGGTTAGCTGCTTATGAGGTGTAAAAAATCCATTACACAAGGCTTTGCTGAACTATATACACTGTGAATTATTTCCCTGATCGCTGAAATAGGAAATGCACTTGCAGTAGTCCTTTCATGTCTCAGATTATCTTATGGAAGAAGAATGGAACTGCTGGTGTAACAAAACTCAAGCTGTGCTTGGGAAAAGTGAGCTGAGATACGTCGCTCTATGAATAATGTCCGTCTACACTCTTAAAAATAAACAAAAATGAAAGATAAATGGTTCTTGGATTAGAAATATCTTCAAATGTTCTGGAACCTTTATGGTATTTTACAGTTCTTTAAACACTCATACTCATTTCTGGGTATGTGCCAATATAAAATAAATCTTTTTATGACTATATTCCATTTAAAACTTGCTGTGTGTATAAGACCAATGCATTCAGTCTTCCAAATGTCATTTCTGGGATGCTGTATAATGACACATTTCTAGAATTCTGGATTTTTTGGTATAGTTCAGCTAAAAAGTTTTTCTTTTTTTCTGTTTGATTTTTGAGATTTTTGCTTTTGTGCTGGAGCTACAAGGCTGATGCTGAAAACACTAAAAGACATTTTACATTTTACATGCCCAGAAAACCCCCCTCAAAGAACATCAAGCTTCTTACTAAGGTGGCGTAGATTTGTGGATGCGGTTTAGGACACAATATGACTTACTGTGAGCTGTAAAAATGAACAAACTGTTATATGTAGCTATTTTAAAAAGGTCTAAAACTGAGGGGCAGGGGTGGATGAATCATGGATTTCTCCTTATTTCGAGTGCCATAAAAGTTGATTATAGATTAGCACTTCTACTCCTAAGGCCATTATGTGAGTTTGTCTACATGGAAAAATGTGATAGTTCTTTTTTATTGCTCATAGTTTTTGTAGCCCACATTCCCATTGTGTCCTAAACCAGAAGCTTACCGGTCTGTGCAGCCTAAATGAAGAGCTGAACATGGGTTTGATGGGGATGATAGAGGTTTTGTATTTGATGACTACTGACTTCTAATGTTAGCGACATCAGCCATGTAGCTCTGAGAGGGGGGCAGGATTTGTGTAAACTTAATATTTTGCCAAACCATTCGTTTAATGGGACACTTAAAAAGACTGTTGGGGCTGGGCGATTTGGCCTAAAATCAAAATCTCGATTCATTGAACATTTTAACTTGATTACGATTAATGAACGATTATTTATTTATTTATTTATTAATTTGTCCTCATAGTTCACGGACAAGTCGCTCAGTTGTCTCAGTGTTTAAGCTCTCCGTGCTCGACATGTCGGCGGAGTAACGTAACATAACGGAGCGGGGTCACGTGACTCCACACGCGGTAGTGCTTTTAAAGTGAAAGTAATCGAAATAATCGACCTGGAAAAATTCGATCGATTATTGGTTCTGAATGTGGATTTCGATTACTTTTCGATTAATCGCCCTGCCCTAAAATGCATACTAATCCAAAAGCACGAGATCAAGAAAAAACAACGAAACAGGAGTTTTATGTTCCCAGCACAGACACCGGTACGTTGCTAGTCAGTGGAGACTAGCGCAGGTGTATTTTTCACAATTATGGCAAGTGAGGCAATAACGAGTCCTTTCTTACCGAACTGAGATTGTGGAGGAGAGACAGCGGCGCTAGCTGAGAATGCTCCACAAGAAGGTTGTAGGCCAAATCAAGATGCTGGAGAGATGATAACTGCTCCACTCCTGAATAAAGCACAGAGCAGTCAAAGAGTTATTGGGAATCCGACCTACTCCTGAACACAGGGGCAGTTAACGTCGATATTTTTTTTATCGCGCGATAAGAATTTTGGGCGGTTAACGGCCCAGCACTTATATATATATATATAGGCAGTAAATGGTTGTGGGAGTGTCTATGAAGTACAGTAGATGCTGAAAGCCTATATTTAGTGTAAACCCTAAATATTCCCAAATATGCTCTAAAAACACTATGTTTAAACACACCTTAATACATTACCCTGGAAAAAATATAAAGGTAAATCCATATATGTCTTCCAGTTACAGCGGTCTCGACATACGATGTCACTCGTGGACTTTTTCTGAGAACGCAACTGATCGTTTTACGTGGAACCTGCAAATATTCTCCGTATTTTATTTTGCTTTTTTGTGGCAAT
Organism: Brachypetersius altus; assembly: GCA_037974465.1. Lineage (NCBI taxonomy): Eukaryota > Metazoa > Chordata > Actinopteri > Characiformes > Alestidae > Brachypetersius > Brachypetersius altus. The sequence continues at coordinate 6,255 of JBBPDB010043816.1, read as the reverse complement.
AGGTTTTTTTTTTTTTACTCGTTTTAGTTCTGAATGATTTAAAATCTATTAATTAATACTAATACTATTACTACAAACATCAACAGTAATATAAATACAAATTCAGCTAAATTTCCAGCTGATTTCATTTCACTGAAAGCCCTGCCGCCCAAACGCCCTGCACCTTCTGGCGAAGCGTCTGGAGCCAGAGTTACAGGCCGGCGGACGCTGTTTGTTGGGGGCGGACCGGCAATCTGTGCCTATTTTTATAGTGTAAAACCTAATTGTGCGCCCAAATAAGCTCCCAGAACACTTTAATTTCATTTTAAAGGCAGTTTAATGCATCACCCTTAACACAAATATAAAGATAAACTTGTCTGTACTGTACAGTTTACACTGAACTCCTGCAGAGCTACAATGTAAATACCGATATTAAGTGAAAGTGATCATTCTGTCATATATGAACACGCCACAGCACACGGTGTGAACAGCACGAAACACTTCCTCTGCATTTAACCCATTCACCAAGTGAAGCAGGGGGCAGCAGGAACACGGCGCCCGGGAAGCAGTGTGTGGGACGGTACTTTGCTCAGGGTACCTCAGTGGTGCCTAGCGGTCTTGGGGATCGAACCCAGACTTTCTGATCACAGGGCTGTACAGACTGCACTGTAATTCATACTCTCTCTCTTTCTGTCTGTACAGCTGTAATATCTACATTAAGCTGCAGAACAGACCGATCTTACATCTGTTTTCAGCTCAAATACATTTGTGCTCTCACCATTGATGGATTCCAGCTCGTTGTTCCGAAGGACCAAAGTGATCAGCTTTGCTCTGGCGTTCAGGTCCAGTACTGGCACACTCTCAAGGTTGTTGTAGGCAAGGTTCAGATGTTCCAGCTCACAAAGGGGCTATAAGCAAAGAAAACGAAGCTGCCCTTTCATGCTCATGAAGAAGTGTACATCGCTAAGGTACAGCGGACTGAGCGTTAGGCCTACCTTTAGGAACTCCGCGCAGTCCTGGATCTTGTTGTGGCTCAAGTCAAGTGACTTCAGAACATTTAATAAACCCTGAAAAGGTTTAAATTCAGGAGTAAGACGAACGTTTTGGTATCTGCTCAGTTTATCTCATTTTGAATAGTGACCACAATGCAGCGGACTGCTGGGAGGTCAGCGGCTTACAATGGACTCGTCAAGACAGGAAATGGAGTTGTAGCTGAAGTTGAGGGTATGAAGTTCTAGCCAGGGCAGGGCAGAGCTGAGATCTCCTCCACAGAGTGACAGCAGCTCCTGTACACAGCAGAGCAATACGCCCGTGTCAAACCACACGCTTGCGCTACAGAGAGGCCAGATCCTACTTAAAAAACAATATAATATTTGTTTATTTGAGTTTAACATATTGGAAGGGGAAAAAAAAAAAACATTACATATAAAACATGCCATAACTTTACCATAGGCCAGATATGTTTGAGTGTGAAATGTGCAGGAGTGCGTTTTCTTTCAACTAGGGCTGGGCGATTTGGCCTAAAATCAAAATCTCGATTAATTGAACTCGATTACGATTAATGAACGATTATTTTATTTATTTATTTATTTTGCCCTCATAGTTCACTGACAGGTTGCTCAGTTGTCTCAGTGTTTAAGCTCTCCGTGCTCTACATGTCGGCGGAATAACGTAACATAACGGAGCGGGGTCACGTGACTCCACACGCGGTAGTGCTTTTAAAGTTTGATCGATTATAGGTTCTGAATGTCGATTTCGATTACTTTTCGATTAATCGCCCAGCTCTCATTTCAAGTAGAAAAACCAAAGGCACTCAAACTGATTCCTATAACAGTAAACACAAACACTCTCACAATCAAACTACACACTCTGATCAAATTATGAATTCTATATAAGAGCATACAATCAAACTTCTTTAATGAAGCTATCCTTTCAGCTTTGCTGGCGCTAAGGCTAACTCTGGAGCAAGACCTCATAGATATGGTACAGAACCTAACTCACCTAAGCCGTATAACAAAGCTGCTTAAAAATGACATTAAACCTCATTTTGACACCAAGTGTGGTTCTCCATATAGTCCTCTAAAACCTTTCCAGCTTCAGGAACCACAGAGACACAGTCTTAATTAGCTACTCAGCCTATTTGTAAATGAAAAGTTGCAGACAAAGAAGAAAAAAGAAAAATGAAACCTATTATCATGTTTATTTACAAGGCAAAATAGAAGAGTCAACTATAATTTCACTATTGCACCTCACTGTAACGTAATTTAATGGTTTAACATTAATGTTTAAATTGATAATGAATGTATGAATGCTAAAACCCCCCATTTATACATTGAAGTTTATTATTCAAGTATTTATCACACATGTAAGAAAGCGGTACCTCCAACGAGTTGAGGCTTTTGGAGCAGGTGAAGACCTCCAGCTGAGAGTAGACGCCTCGTAGCCCCTCCAGGCAATGAGGAGGAACTCGTTTCAGCTGGACATGCACACAAAGACTAAGGTCATCATTCAGACACTGGCATCCAGAGGACAAATAAGACATTGGCATTTTGTTTACATGAATAAATGAGAAAACGTAAGCAGAGCCTCATCTACTTGCTTGTGTTTACAACATACAGATACTGTCTAATGAATGGAAAGCAGATCATTTGTGTAAGATAGTGGTTGCCTTGTATATCCACAAAGGCCAGCATTGCTGCAGGGCTTCATTTCAAACAAGTGCACACCTCAGTAACTTTCTGAAGTAGAGTCAAACTTTGCTAGAAGCAAAACCTTTGTGGATAAAACTGTTGCAGCCTGGTGCTAAGAATGTATAAGGTTTCTGATGGTTAGTTTACCTCCAAGTGCTTGAGAGACTTAAAGGGGAAGATCTTCACAACAGACTGCAGTTTTGAACCCGGTGGATTGATGAGCTGCATGTGAAAGCAGGACATACATTTCTTGTCAACAAAAAGGGTTCGCTCACTAATACTGAAGGAATGCAATGCGCGATCTTTGCCACGGCTGTGAACAGATACGCAGATGCACGTGGATGCGTGATTGCAAAGCTCGTACCTTGAGGGAGATGGTTTTCTGCAGCATGTCGAAAAGGAACTGCACCTGTAACAGAGACACGGTGTCGGCTGGATGAGACGGCAGAGCCAAGAAGCCATGCTGGTGTGTGCGTGAGAGAAGGTACTGCTCAAAGAGATGCGTCAGGTGCTGCAGACAATCCACTTGCAGAGTAAGAGTACTCGAGCCGTCCAAAACGGCATCCCCTGGAGAGCAAGGCCAGAATAAGTTATCATTCGAAAAACAAAATACACGTGCAAAAAAAAATGTGAAGAACTAAATATTACCGTTATTACGTAACAGCGTGGCGAGGCTGTGTACCATGGTGGAATGACCGCCCGGGGTAGCTGGCATCCTGAGACAAGGAAGAGGGAGGATTTTCACTGTTACAGACAGTTGAAGGAGGCAGGGGTCTCTCAACCAACTCATCCAGTCCACTCTATGTAGGCGATGACCAGCTGCAGCTTTTCCTCAGTACTAGACTTAGATGGTGATTTGGAAAGGCTGATTCTTCTTAAATATGTGTAAAAATGTCCAGAGACGTGGGGAAACTACTCCGAAAGCCTCTTGGACACCGAAACAGCTACGTTCTTCTGTTGATTAATATGTAAACCGTATATCAAAAAAAAAAAGCTAGCGTAAATACATTTGTAGCACGAATCAGCCAAATTCACCTTAACCGGGGTGGTATAATTTAAGCAAAAGAAACACATGAACGTTAATAATAATAATAATAATAATAATGAGGAGAAGAAGAAGAAGAAACCATTTATCCAGCTACTTTATTTTTGCTGTACTTGTGCGGCTAAGGAACAGATGTTGTTTACTCGAGCACTGATGTACGTCGCTCTGAATATAAGCGGCAGCTAAACGCTGTAAATGTAAATGCTAATGTCAAGCTAACTAACAAACAGCAGCAAGTCATACGGAAACAAGCAATTCTACTGGTACTGAAATGATAAGCCAGATTACCTTATAAGTCAGACTAAACCAAACCAATATTTAAGCAAGGTATAACATTAGAAACCATTGTTTTGGCTCCTCTTTCTCACTCCCATATCACGTTGTTGACAATCACGAAGATGTGGAAGCTGTAACGACGGCGGCCCACATAGGCCAAAATGGTACAAAATTGGGGTTGATGCGCCACCTAGCGGTAAATGTTAAAACATCTTTGGCCCAATCCACTTTTTGAAATACTACTCATGTATAATGAGACTTATATGCTTAGGGTTATATGCTTAAGGTTCAAGAAACCATCTCAGTGCAGGTTTGACATTAATTATAGATCAAAATGGACATTTCTTGTTGCTCTGGAAACGTATTGAGAGTATGCTGGAAGCTAGTCTGAAATCAAAATTTTTATAACCATCTCCATTCATTATAATGTCATTATTTCATATAGATTCAAGATTCAAGATTTTTATTTGCCATCATATAATGATGGAATACACGGGAGAGCACCACATGGATTCTGGACTATGTCACTAACTGACCATACTGTTTATACTATTACACTATTTATTGAATATATACCAGTCACCCATAACAATAAAATCACTGACAGGTGAATGAATAACATTCATTCTCATTGCAGTGCCCCCTGTCGAGGACTGTGGTATTGAAACAAGCGCAAACTTCTGAGTGACTTGGACCAAAGTGTGTTTCCTGAGGATCTGGGTCAGAGTACCTCTGACACTTTTGGGGTATTCCCAGTATATCACATCCCACAGAAGAGCTATTGTAGCACAATCTGACTCCTGTACATCAGTACTAAAACATGGAGGAATGGAAAGGTGTGGCCTGGTCTTATCTTATTGTCTTTTACATCAGGTGCGTGTGTTTCACTGTGGAAGAGATGCCAGAATGCATTATGGGAAGAAGGAAAACCAGTAGAATAAGAGGGACACTCTTGGCAATGTCCTGCAGATTAACCCTTGATGTACCACAGTATTCTCTAATGATAGTGGCTTCTGCCTGAAGAACAACATGATTGCCACACTGCAACAACTGCTATGAAATGGCTTGAGGAACATGACACTGAGAAACTGCGCAGAACTCAGTCCAATCAAAGATCTGTGGAATATGCAGGCATGACTAATCCGATCCATGGCCTTTAAGAATCACATCTTGGAGCCGACTACCACAGTGCAGCTTTAGGGGTTTTTCATGCAGTCCATGTATTGGAAGGGGATTTTAAGTTTCAAGTTTCAAGTTGAATTGTCTTATAGATAACAATGTAGCATCATTACTGTAATTAAATTCTTAGGCTCGTGTTCCCCCAACTTTACATAAATATATAGAAGTATAAAGACAAAAATAAAATAAAATAGAATAAAATTTAAAAAGTAAACATTTGACAATTGAATATATATATGAGAATGTAAAATTTAGAAAATAGTTTAAGAGTGTTTAGTATTTACAGTATGGAAAGGGTACAGTATTATAGAATGTCTAGTGCAAAATGTTGCAGTGAGGTATTTAGAATGTGAAGTAAATGAAGTTTGATTTTTTTAAAAATAAAAACTGCCCTCAGACCCATGTCTGGACAGACTCATCAATATTGGCATAGTAAAGGGCTGCTAACTGTAATGCTGTAATGTTAAAGCTATGGTCGACATCAAATAAAAATAAAGATATAGACACAGGCCTTCGAAAAAATGGACCCTGGAAAAAAGTGGCCCCTCAAAAACGAAGCACAGGTTGGAGAACATACACAGCCTGCAAAAAACACAGGGCCCTGGACACGGAGCTATGTTTGAGTGAGCAGTTAACATGTTTGAGTGAGCAGATAAAGGTCCGTGCAAGAAGATCCCCTTCGGAAAGTGTTGCCTGTTGCCGAGATCTATCTTACTTTGGTTGGTCCATTCTTTCAGCCCATCTTTAATCCGAAAGCAGAAACATCATATGGCTTTGTGTGCTGCTGGATGCAGTTTACTGAATTATTGGCCCCTACATTAAACAGCCTCAGGGACGATTGGTCAAAAACAAAAAGTAAAATCTGGTTCTCTGTAACAGGACTGCCACTGATTTCACTTTTTTCACATCAACTTCATTCCCACCAGGTTTTAATTGAAGTCCATGACATTTACATTTACGGCATTTTTCAGACGCTTTTATCCAAAGCGACTTCCATTCTCTACCTACAGGGGCAGCCTCTCCCTGGAGCAACTTGGGGTTAAGGGTCTTGCTCAGGGACCCAGTGGTGGTGCTGAAGGTAGGATT